>CAUYRH010176496.1:0-12241 GCA_963574655.1 Perodicticus potto | reverse complement strand
TGCAGTATCCCAGAGGTTCTGATAATTCATGTCTTCATGGTCATTTTGTTCCAAAAATTTGATAATTTCCTCTTTATTTCATCTATGACTCATCTATCATTCAGCATAAGGTTATTTAGCTTCCATGTTTTTGTATGAGTTTGCAGATTCCGGTCATTATTGAGTTCAACTTTTATTCCATGATGGTCTGAGAAGATACAAGGGGTAACTTCTATTCTTTTAAATTTGCTGAGTTTAGACTTGTGACCTAAGATGTGATTGATTTTTGGAGTATGTTCCGTGGGCTGATGAGAAGAATGTGTATTCAGTTTTGTTAGGACGAAATGTTCTATAGATGTCTGTTAAATCCAGATGTTGAATGGTTAAGTTTAAATCTAAAATTCTTTGCTTAGATTCTTATTGGAGGATCTGTCCAACACTGCTAAAGGTATGTTAAAATCTCTAACTACTATGGAGCTGGAGGAAATCAAGTTACTCATGTCTGTTAGAGTTTCTCTTATAAATTGATGTGCATTCTGGTTGGGTGCATAAATATTAATAATTGAAATCTCATCATATTGAGCATTACCCTTAACAAAAATGAAGCGTCTATCCTTATCCTTCCTTACATTTGTTGGTTTAAAGCCTACTGTGTCTGTGAATGAAATTGCAACATCTGCTTTTTTCTGCTTTCCATTTGCCTGGAATATAGATGACCATCCCTTTACCCTGAGTTTATATTTATCTTTTAAGGTAAGATAAGATTCTCATGTGCAGTAGATATCTGGCCTGAGTTTTTGTATCCAGTCAGCCAACCTGTGCCTCTTTAGAGGACAATGTAAGCCATTCACAAAAATTGAGAATATTGATGAGCCTGGTAGAATTTTGGGTATTGAGTTTTTCAAAAGTTCAGTGGACATTTTTAATCCTTTCGCCACTGTGGAAGTTGGAATTTGATCAAAAGTTTCTGAGTGAGTTTACTTCTGTGGTGGAGGATTGTGCTGGTCATTATGGAGGATAAGTTTTAGAATATCCTGGAGAGCTGGTTTAGTTATGGCAAATTTCTTCAACATGTGAATGTCATTAAATTATTTAATTTCTCCATCATAAATCAAACTCAGTTTTGCTTGATACAGGATCCTGGATTGAAAGTTACTTTGTTTTAGGAGATTAAAAGTTGATGACCACCCTCTTCTAGCTTGAAAGATTTCAGCAGGGAGATGTTCAGTCATTCTAATATTCTTCCCCTTACAGGTTATGGTTTCTTCCATCTGGCTTCTTTCAGAATTTTCTCCTTCATATTAACTTTAGTAAAATTAATTATGATGTGCCTGGGGGATGTCTTATTTGGGTTGAGTCATACTGGGGATCTGAAACTGCTATCTGAATTTCAGAATCTTTTGGCATGTCTGGAAGGTTCTCTTTCATAATCTCATTAAGAAGAGCCTCTGTGCCTTGCCATAATCTTATGAAGAAGAGCCTCTGTACCTTGCGAAGCTACTTCGTCACCTTCAGGGATCCCTATAAGGTGAATATTTGTTTTCTTCTCATTATTCCAGAGGTCTCTGAGAGAATGATCCATTTTTGCTCTCCATTTCTCTTCCTTTTTGAGAGTTTGGGAGCATTCAAAAGCTTTGTCCTCAATGTAAGAAATCCTTTCTTCTGCTTGTTCCATTCTGTTACTGAGAGATCCTATTGTATTTTTCAGATCTTTGAGGACTGCAACTTCTTGTCTCAATGTGTCAAAATCTTTCGTGATTTTGTCTTTGAATTCATTGAATTCTTGAGACAACTGTTAAAATTCTCCTTGAATTTCTAATTCCAACTTTTCCTCTATTTTATTAATCTTATTTGCAATCCAAATTCTGAATTCAGTTTCTGACATCTCAGTCATCTCTTTATAAATGGGATCTTCAGTTGTGTCTGCCAAATTGTTCATTGGGGTGGGGGGTTGATCTACTCTGGTTATTCATGTCACTGAAGTTTTTCTGCTGATTCTGCCCCATGATTATTTTACACTGTTTGGCTAGATGAGCAGATAAGGAGAAGTTGGGTTGGGGGCTCCAGGAGTAGTGATTGGCCAGTCTTTTGCAAGCTGAGACTGGTGTCTGTACCTTTTCCCTAGAGCTTTGCCAAGGACCCGTACAGTGCTACATCCTGAGAAACTGGAGGCCTTCTTGGTGTGGTGGGGATAAATGGCTCTGTCTTATTTTCAGCTGTTCTCTTTCCTACCCTAGTGAATCAGTTACCCTGGGTTGAAGTCTCAGCTGTGGAGAAATACCAGCAATTAAGTCACCCTACCCCTCCACAGACAACAATTGAAAAAGGAAAATCAAACCTTCCCACAACCACACACCCAGTGTACCACTTTGGATAGTCCTTAGGTGATTGGCCCAGTTCAAGAGGTCCAAATCAATTGTCCCAGTGAGCACCAGTATCCAATGGGAGAGTTCAAAAGGTCTCCAGCAACTAGATATCAGGGGTCTGCTGGCTGCTCAGTTATGACTCACTCTGGTGCTCCATGAGGTCAGAAGGACCCACCCACCCAGCAAATAAATTAGTCTGGGAAGGTTGATGCCTCCTTCCCCACCTTGCACCTCTGTCACACCCAGTCACTGGTAACCCCGCAGGGCTGTGATGCATTTCCCTCCAATGAGCAGACACTCCAGGGGTTTGCACCTGTATGAGTCACAGGGGGATCTATGTCTCCTCGGGCAGACTGCCACTCTCTGCCACTATCCAGAAGGGGGAGGTGAGGCCTGATAACCTTGGGTGCTTAATGCGGGCTGGGGTGGTTCACTCAGTTCCAGCCCTGACCCTGATTGATATTGCTGACAGAACAGAACATCTTTGCAGAATTTGTTTTCGTCCCGGCTATATTCTCCTGTGGATCAGACGCTGTTTGAGCAACTCAGTCTTGTCTGTGCCACTGCCCAGTTTCAGCTGCCATTTGTTTTGGGGCAGACGCCATCAGCACTCACTCTTAGCTGTCAGTTACAGCCTCTGCCTGCCCGCCTTTGTCTCAGCTATGATCCCCTGAGGGCCAGGTGCATCTGAGGCTCAGTGAAGCATTCCTCTGGGTCAGCTCCACATTGGGAGTCTGCTATTTCTGCATGCGCATATTCTAGTCCCCCTCTCCTCCCAGGCCAGTACTGCCTCAGACATACCCTTTACTCATGGGGCCTGCCTTTTCATCCCAGATCTGTTCCACCAGTGGCTGCCACTGGAGAAGATGCCTGGCTTCCTTTGGTTGCCCAGAGAGACTGGGAGTGTCCTTTCAAAATATCCCCAGTGGTATGAGCCCTTTTGTTCCCACCACTGAGGCTGCTGCTGTGTGCCTTGGGGCACTGCCTGTCTTATATGGTTCCCTGTCAGTGGACCGTCCTCTCCTTTCTCCTGTGCCAGAGAATCAGCACAGATCAGCAACAGCCCATGTACTGTCCACACCCCTCAAGAAAATGCCCTAGAATCTGGATTCCATGGGGGACATGCTTCCAGAACTTGGGGTGAGAGTGGAGGGGAATGCTGGGAGTTCAAAATTGCAGGTAGAGAATATATACAGTTTTATACAGTTTTATGCCTGGCAGGAGAATACCATGGCACCCTAGTAGGGGAAGGAGACCTGGTTTTTAAAGGGTCTCTCCTGTGGGATAAAAAGGGAGGATATTTGAACTCAGCTCGCTTGTTTGTATGGAGTATACTGTGAGCTGTTCTCATGGGGGAGGGGACTCCTGTCAGCTTGGTGATGGATTTTGTATCTTTTGTTTGTATCCTTGGGATTGCAGCTGGCCTCAGCAGGGTTGTTGTGTGTTCTTTAACCTTCTCTCTTGGTTCGGATCTTAACTTCTGGCTTTCTTGCTAAACTTCTGTTCTTTAACTCTCCTTGTGGACAGGAGCCTCTGTGGAAAACAGGCTCCAGTCAGCCATCTTGCCTCTGCCCTCTCATCCCATATATTTTTAAGGGATGATTTGGAAAAATTAAAAGACACACTTACCTCATTACCACCTTCCCTGAATCCTATACTACATTTTATAGTTTGTCATTTCTAAACATTCACTATTGACTTCTAATTATAGTAGAGAAGAATTTAGCTTTATTACAAGCCGGTGTCCCCTCACCTGATTTTCCTCACTTCATTCTTCCCATACAGTTAATTCACAATAAAGTCAAAATATATATATATAAAGTCAATATATATATATTGCAGTTTTATATATATAAAGTCAATATATATATATATTGCAGTTTTTGGCCGGGGCTGTGTTTGAACCTGCCACCTCTGGCATATGGGCCTGGCACCCTACTCTTTTGAGCCACAGGCACCTCTATAAAGTCAATATTCATTGCTGTAACAATATTGGGTACCACTGAATGTAAAAGTATCTTGTGTTTATTTCTTTTGTTATACATATATATTCCCATGGAAGTAATTTGGGGATTATTAATTATTTTTTTGCATTTGTCCCCCTGTTCCCAGTTTTACTTGTATCTGTTTCCTTCAAGTTCTTTATTTTGTTCTTATCTTTCCTCTTAGAGGGTTTTCTCTGTTCATCTCCGTCTATCTGTTCCTATTTAAGGATAGAATTAAAAGTGAAAGGGAAATTTCTCTGTGTATTTGTGTTGGGAGGAGGGCTTATTTGCAAGCAAATTTGTAGTTAACTGATCTTTTCATTGGAGTACCCTGACTGTCAGAATGACTAGGACTTTTCTCTTACAACAATCACATTTCCCAGAGAAGAACCCTCTGATTTCCTACATGGGAGGTACTTCCTGGGATAAAGGGTCTCAGGGTTCCAATATTTGGAGTGTAGATCTTTACATAATGCCACTTTTCAACCTCTCTCCATCACTCTGGCATACAGATTACAACCTTTTTGGTTCCATTGCTTTAGAACTAACATGGGCTTTGTTCTTGCTGTCAATCCTTGTACACTTTTATATGAGTTCTTTACATGTACTAGTCCCAATCAGTACATTAAATAGTAGTAGAATTTATTTTTATTTCTTTAAAAAAAATAATTATAAATAAAAGTTGTATTCTTTTCTTCCTATAACCCCATCAATTGTCTTGCATATTATTCCCCTGGGATTTGTGCATCTCCTCCCATAGAATAAATTTCTGTGTTAGGGAAGGCTTCTTAGAGTAAGACAGTGGCCTGGTGGTGGAGGGTGTCTCAAGACTATGCTCTATGTAGACTTTAATCTTCCTTCCGTTTATTCAGCCTTCGGTCTCACACCTTCCTCCAGGGGAACTTACACCTCTATGTACCAAGTTCTCAGGTGAATACCTCATCAGGATTGTGTAGTTCTTGAGGTGCAGGCTCCCTTGGCCACTTGTCCTCCTTTAGAAATTAACTTTATTGTTTCCATTGACAGCCTTTACTAGTTTCTTGTCTTTGTGGGTTCACAGTTCATAAATGGCTTTTATTGTTATTTTAATGACTTTTTGAGGGGGAGAAAGATTAATGTATGTGTTCCATCTTCCAGAAATACATTTTAACAATGAGTAATAGCCATTTAATAATCGACATGAACAGAAAAATATTTAGCATTGGTTGAGTACTGAATGTTTGTGTCCTCTCACAATTCTTATGTAGAAATCCTAACCCAACATTGATGGTATTAAGAAGTGGGGGAGTAATTAGGTCCCGAGGCTGGAACCCTCCTGAAAGGATTAATGTATTTGTGAAGGAGCCACAAGGAGCTTTCCTGTGCTCTTTTCACCACGTCAGGGTGCAAGGGAAAGTCGTCCACAGGCAGCATACAGAGTGGTCCTCTCCAGAACCCGGCCACACTGGTACCTGAACTCAGACTTACAGCCTCCAGGATGGTGAGAAATGTGTGTCTGTTGTTTCAACCTCCCAGTCTATAGCACTCTGTTGCAGCAGTCAGAACTAAGACAACATTTAAGCAAGCTAAGTTTTTAACAAATCTTGCCTTCACACAGTGCCCTGTATTTCCAAAGAGCTTCTAGACATGGTTCTTCATTCGAGCGTCTCATGAGGTGAGGTGCAGAGAGTAGCAGCAAGGCTGAGGCCTGAAGAAGCCGTGTACGACAGCGGGGGAACTGTGGGGGGAACTGAAGCTTATGCATGCTCATTGTGATGGCTGTTCTAATCCCATGAGCTAGCCGTGAACTCTAGGAATGTTTTGTTTTCCCAAGAACTGTTATTCTGTGATATTCAAACACATTGTTTCTTATTGACCGACACTAAAGACCCTAATATACAGAGGGTACCCCAATTTTATATGAGCAGGGACTTTTAGTCAACTATAGAAATATAAACATGACCCTCTTAATGCATTTTTAACAGCCTCTAATCTGGGCATTGGCCAAAGTTTGTATCTGTAACAGCAGCACATTTGGTTCAATTGTTCCCTTAAGAATTCTGCTAAAGATGTGACCTTAACCCTGACTAGTTTCTTTATTTCCTTGTTCCAGTGGATTGATTTGCCTGTTTATCATTTCTGAAGTCTGTGTGGAGTGTTATTTACCAGTTTTTAACCGATTAGATTGCCTATGTCTAGCAATTTGGTTGATCTTTATGCTATCCTAACATTCCTTGGTTGCCTGGAGGTTAAGACTTAAAAACCCTTTCTGAAAAAAACTCTAGCAATTGGTTTGATCTTAATGCTACCCTAATATTCCTTGGCTGCCTGGATGTTAAGCCTTAAAAACACTTTCTGAAAAAAAAAATGACTATCTCCTTCATGCTCATCATTAATTGGTTGCATTTACAGCCTGACAGAATATAAATATAAACAATCAATTGTGGTTTTCAAAACCATGAACTCCATTCCGGCAGATATCAGTTTCACCAATCCTTTTGATAGTTTGTGTGGTATTTAGTGATGTCTTTATGTTTGGCCTAGGTGGGCCCAGCCAGCTTCCCTGCCCCTGTAACCACCTTTCCTCCCTGTCTGGAGTTGCCTCATTCCAACTTGGTTACCCAACCTCTCGTGGGGCAGATACATTTAAAGATTAGAAGGATATAAATAACTTACATGTTTGCTTATTTGTTGGGTTCAACATGAAATTCTCCTGTTGCATCAGTAAAAGAAAGAGAGATGGTGTCATGGAGAGAACACAAGCTCTTAGGTACATGGCCCATATCCACTCTTAACAACCATACAAATTTAGATAAGTCAGTTACCCTCTGAGCTTTAGGGTACTCAAAAGGCAAGAGTAATGACACTCATTGAGTGGTCAACAAAATCAAATGGGATAGATTAGAAATCTCTAGCATACAGTGTATGTTTCATGTAAAATTAAACACATGCTTATGATATGATAACACAATTCTACTCCTTAAAGATGCTTAAGAGAAATAAAAACTTGTTCACATAAAAGCTTACACACAAATGTCCATAACAGCTTTTATTACTAATAGTCCTGAGCAAGGTAATCTCGAGTCCATCAGAAAGTGAATGGATATACAGATTATGATATACTTGCATGATAGAACTCTACTTAATGATAAAGAAAATATGAAATGTTGGTACATGTGTCAGCATGGATAACTCTCAAAAACTCAGAGAAGAAGAAGCCAGATACAGAAGGCCGCACACTGTGTGATTACACACAGAATTCTAGGAAAGACAGACCCAACTAATAGTGTCAGAAAACAGATTAATGCTAAGCTGGGGTCTGGGATTCACCAGGAATGGTGAGTAATAGAAATGTTTCCATATCTTGATGGTGGTGATGGTTGCATGGGAATGCACATTGGTCAGCATCCATGAACTTAGACACTTTAAATGTGTGCATTCAGATGTATATAAATTATATCTTAATAAAGTTGAGTTTCAAAAAGTCTGACTTGGCACCTGACACATTGTAAGTGCTCAGTAAATGTTGCTTCTTTTTGCTGTTGGTTGGTGCTCAGGGAAGACAGCACTGTGTGTGTGGCCTCTGCCCTTGGGCTCACGGTCATGTAAGTGAGACAGTAAAAAAACTGTGAGCTCAAGACTCTCCCTCTCTCCCCTCCCCCTCTCATATGTGCCTGGAGGGTGTTGAAGAGGGAGTGAGGTAAGGAGGGGGAGATAGAGAGAGAGAGATATCTTCCTCTTTCTATAAAGCCACCAGTCCTACTGGACTGAGATTCTACCCTTATGACCTCATTTAAACCTAATTACCTCCTAAAAGCTCATCTCCAAATATAATCACATTGGGGCTTAGAACTTTAACATACAAAATTTGGTTAGGAAACATCATTCAATCCTGTGCCTAATATATTTTTCCCTGGAACAGCGGAAGGCTGCTCTGTCTGTAGTATGGCGGTGCTGGGGCCAGACCCTAGGAGCAGCCCTCAGCTAAGTGCTTTTGCAAGTTGATGTATAAATACTCCAGCTCCCTTGCCCCTCAGTGGAAAATTGTGAGGGGTATACTTATAACATGTCTCAAAATTCTCCCTTGAGTTAAAGCATCTATCACCTACTGATAACTAACTTAATATCACACTTTTTATAAACAGTATCAGTTCCTTGTATCACTAACCCACTCCCTCCTGATGTTCTCTCTTTTTTTTTTCTGACGTTCGCTTTACCTGCCAAATGCCACACACACCATTTTCACTTGGACCCTGGTCTCAGGGTCTGATTCTGGGAGAAGCTAAACTAAAACAGTGATAGATCCTGGGAAATAAAAAGGTCCAGACTGGAGAAAGAGAAAGCCCAACAAGTGTATATTCATGAAACCTTCAGAGGAGAGTTTAGTTGTGCAGGAGATAGTGATTCTGACTTAGTCATCACAGAAGGTTCTGGGAAGAGGTGAAGTGGGAACCGGTCTGTAGGAACAAATACAACTCTGACAGGCCCCTCCTGGGCGCTCCAACTGGTCATAGGGAATGAAGCAAGACTCAGGACCTCATGATTTAGGGAGGATTGAGATTGAAAGATTGAGACCAACAGACAAAGCGCGTGTCACATTAGTCTGTGATTTGATGCAACATCTTCTAAGAGTTTGGGTTCCCCAGAATCGGCTTCCTAGTGTCTGGTGTCCAGAGACAGCCCTCAGTGCAGAGCTCCCTGCCTCAAGGCTCCAAAGAGAAGAAAAACTGAGCTTTTGAAAAGCTCTCCTGGGCACTGCTCCAAAATTCAGGACAGAGTCTACAGTCTTGTTTGAAGGGCTTTGGCTAAATTCATGTTCAGCGCTTGATTTAGATTTTGCAGTGCTAATATTTTGTACATTGGGCCAATTCTCTGGTGATTTTAATATTTCATTTATTGACTGATTTAACTTTTAATAGTATCCAGAGCCATCTCATTAGATTACTGTGCTAAAAGAGTGCCTCTGTAATAGCTACCCCATTGTTTGAGTAAATTCAATTTGAACAGATATAGCCCAAGGCAAAATAGAATTGTAACCTCTGAAATATTTCTGTCCTATATTCCAAACAAGCCTGAGCTTCTCTCCATGTGAGACTGGAACATGACAGACAGATCTTCAAAGATCTTGGAGGACCAGGGGAAAAATATGATATGGGCATGGCTAGCGGTCATTGCCACGTTACACTGTACCTATGTGTTTGTCCCTGTCACAGCCACATTCAGGACACTCTCAGAGGATGTGGTAGTGCCTGATTAATCTCTGAATCTCTAGTACACCAAGCAGAGACTTATTAAATGTTTCCATTGAACCAGACCTGAGGGCTTGTTTCCAGGCACATGGAGAACTCTTTCCATGGTCTTGAACTGCTTAATGGTTTTAAACAGTGATTTTGATTGAGCCATAGAGGACGTTCTCTGAATTTCTAAGAGGAGGAAGTTGGGAAGAACTTTAAAAACATTCGGTGACAGAATCAGGGTCAAATAGATTGTTCTATGCTGTGACATCCTCAATCTAATACAAAATGTTGCAAAGTAAATGATCCTATAACACTTGTTGCTTTTGGAAGGCAAAGACACTCTGTATCTTTAGAGCCTAGAAGAGTTCTGAGTGTGGTTATAGGGACGACAGGTGGCTCTTTAATTGGTACATAGTTCAAGTCCTACATTCCTCCCCAAAGTCTGTTTCTCCCAGGTGCCCAACAAGATAGGCAAGGCATGACTTAGCACGAAAGAAAAATATTTAAGATCTGTAGCCGATGGTCAGTTCAATAACGATAGACTCATGTGTTCCTCTGCAAAGCTAAGTTTTGTGGTGGAAGTAAGCTATGTAGATCATAGAAGTGAAGGCTCTGCCCTGTTCCTCTGCCTTTAGTCCCAGGACCTGTGCCAAGCTCCTTGTATTCATCTCTTGAATAAAAACTCTCAGGTGCAAAAATGCAGCTTCCCTGGGGACATAGAAGCATTAATTTGATTATCCACTTCATCTAGAAGCTTTTATTGAGAAGTTTCTCTGTGCGGGGCATCTCAGTGATACAGAGGAAACTAAGACATGGTTTATCTTCCCAAGAAACTTATCTGTAGCACTGGGGAAAGGTAAGAGGACTATAACTCAGAGTGAAAGTGCTTAGTAAAAAACTAGGACAGTGTAGGATGAATGGTGAGTGCTCGATGTACGCTTTGTGAATGAATGGAATTCAGCTTCTGTAATTTTAATGTGTCTAAGAATAACCTCCAAGAGAATCAGTAGGTCAGGGAGTGGGCTGGGCATCTGGTTTTAATGTTCCTTAGGTGGTAATGATGGTGTTGAATACGGAGCTCACTTGTAGGTAAGACATCAATAAAGGTTTTCAGGTCTTTGTCAAAGGAAGGAGAGGAACTTGACCTGTGGTCAAGGGAGGACATTCTAGACCCAGGGACAGTAGGACTGAAGGTGCAGAGGGAGGCTTAAAATCATGGCTATGTTGGTGCAGTCACATGTGAGATGCATTTGATTCCTCAACGGTCATCAAGACAACTCCCTTGACTGGTTGACAGAGGAAGTCATTCTTCCTTTTCTCTTTTCCTTCCTCCTTCCCTCCTTTTTTCCTTCCTTCTTCCTTTCTTCCATCCTTCTTTCCTCCTCACTGCTCCACATGCAGCCCTCCAAATGCTGTATACCCTGACAAAGAGAATCTCTTTCCTGAATCCTCTGACTAATTTGGGGTATTAACCCCACAGATTATCAGGCTAGAGAGCAGAGGGCAAGATAAAAATAGATACAAGGAACATACATCAGATCTCTTCACCAGATTATTCTTTTGCCTTTTCCAACTATGCCAAGTTAATCTGATATGAAGACTCAAGTTGATGGTCTGGGCAAGGGTGTAGGGAGAGCTTTCCTTGGATACTTAGAAACCATAGTCAAGTCAACTTATTCCTCAATGTTGGAAAGAGCTCTTGGTGAAAGCAGTGGAAGGTGATGCTAAGTCCCTCAGCTTCATAAAGAACTCACAGATCCTCTCTGTCCTCATCACATCTGCAAGAGCCTGTATTTTAGACACTATGGAGCTGCAAAGCCGGATAAAACGTCTGCCTCAGAGGAGCTCATACTGGGTAGGAGTATTAAGATAACAACAGAAATAACTACGTTGCCAGGTGGAGCATGCCCAGCGTGGCCCAGCACCTGACACGTACTAAACATGTGGTAGGTGAGTGTGTGAATATGATCTGTCTCCCCTGCCCACCGGCGCTGCATAGTAGAGATGGGAGAGCCCTGGCCTGGGTGGCGAGTGCCTGCAGATCCTGACATTGTCCTGCTCTCCACCTTCTGGGACAGTCCCAGCCTCTCAGCTCGCTACTGGTTCTCCTGAGCCCTCCTGCTCCTGGTGTGCGCTATTGCTTTCCCAGTTTTGACCTCACATCTTCTCTCGTGATTCTGGGCTTTTGCCATGGGTCACCTTGAGTGATGGCCCCTGTGGGTGGACACAGTGGACCCTCCTTTCTCAGAACTGCTGGAGCTTAGAAGGTGGGACACATACGTGCTGCTGACTATGGAAGGTGAGGGAAGCGGAGCTACCCTCCAATGTGGAGGAAGCATTGTCCATGTGAGCTGGCTGCTGAAGACAGACGGTCATTTCACCTTGTAAGAGGATGAGCAATGCCCCCCAGAGCCATGACGAGGCATCCCTGGGAAGGCCATGGAGCTGCCCCGGGACGGCTGCCCTCAGAATGGAGAAAGGCTCAGCACTGAAGACCGAGGTTCACTCTTGAATGTAATTCGACTCCCATTCTCTCTAAGGCAGAACAGTGACTTTCTTTTTTTTTTTTTTTTTTTATTAAATCATATCTGTGTACAATAATTCAGTCATGGGGTACAGTGTACGGGCTTCAGATACAATCAGAGATATTTTCATCAACCTGATTGTGATAGCATTCAAGAGACTTTCTCATTAC
>CAUYRH010176489.1:0-13633 GCA_963574655.1 Perodicticus potto | reverse complement strand
GTGCTCCTTCCTGTCTTCCCCGTGCTCCTTCCTGTCTTCCTTATCCCCCTTCCTGTCTTCCCTGTGCTCCTTCCCATTTTTTCTCTGTGCTCCTTCCTGTCTTCCCCATGCTCCTTCCTGTCTTCCTTATCCCCCTTCCTGTCTTCCCTGTGCTCCATACTGTCTTCCTTGTGCTCCTTCCCATCTTTTCTCTGTGCTCCTTCTTGTCTTCCATGTGCTCCTTCCTGTCTTCCTTCTCCCGCTTCCTGTCTTCCCTGTGACCCCTCCTGTCTTCTCCGTGCTCCTTCCTGTTTTCTCCATGCTCCTTCCTGTCTTCCCCGTGCTCCTTCTTGTCTTCCTTGTGCTCCTTCCTATCTTCCCCGTCCCTGTCTTCCTTCTCTTGCACTTTCTTAGGTTCCACAGGAAGTACTTCCTGAATAAACCACTGAGACATGAATCCTCACCTTTGGTCAGCTCCTCAGAACACAGTCCAAGAAACTTCCTAAACTCTATGCATATAAATACATTAAATAAAAAAAAAGTACTGTGACTTAAGGATGACAAATTATTGTCAGAATTGCCATCTGTTAATTCCGACTGTGGGTACACGTGAGTTTGTGATACTAGTCTCCGAATTATTCTCTTCCTTCAATTATTTTTCAAATTAAAACTAAAAAAGGAAGGATACAGATAAGCAGAATATCTGAGGCATTCAAGCAGGGAAGGCAAGTGACCTGCACAGGAAAAGTCTTCTTTCTCCACAGCAACATCCTGTGCCAGAAGACCAGAAAGCAACTCCCACACAATCCTCCAAGACAGGAATCACACAAGAATACCACACCCAGCTAAACCCCAAGTAAGAATACACAGTCTTCATCAAAATCATACCTTTCATGTATCAAAGGACACCATTTTAGAATGCAACAATAACCCACAGAATGGGGAAAATATTATCAACTCATGTAACTGATAAGGAATAAATATCTCGAATATATCCAGAACTCCTACAACAACAAAAAGGAAATAGCTGAGTTAAACACTGGGCAATTGATGTGAAGACATATTTCTCAAAAGAAGATGCACAAGTGGGCAGTAAACGTGTGAAAATATGTTCCACACTGCTAATGATCAGAGAAAGCCACAGCGAGATACCACTTTTCACCAGTTAGGATGACCATTATAAAACAAACAGGAAAAGGAAACAAGTATTGCTGAGGATGGGGAGAAATTAGAACCTTTGTACACTGTTGACAGGATGTAAAATGGTGTAGGCACTGTGGAAAAGAGTATAATAATTCCTGAAAAAATTAAACATATTACCTTATGTGGTTAGATAATTAAATTCATGAACTCAGCCTAGAAAACATGCTACATACCACATTGCTGGATATCACTACTGTCACCTTGGAAGTACTCCTCCTGGATATCTGGTGACCCTAGTGGTATTGAGCAATGAGGTACGAAGCACTTTTTCTGGAATGAGTTCATGAACTTCACTGTCAGACCTCAACCAACGACAGCTCTGATGGCTGTTCCAGAAAAAGAGTTCCCAAATTACTTGGAAGGGTGGACTAGATGCTGGCCATGGTGCACAGCTGCCCAAGGCAAGTACCTCACCTGTGACTTCGGTGAGCTTCAGCAATGAGGTGTGTAGCATTTTTTCTAGGACGAGTTTGCAGACTTAATGATCTCACCCCGTATGATCCAGCATTCCACCTCTGAATATATACCAAAAGAATCAAGAGCAGAGACTCTAAATGGATATTTGACACCCATATTCACAGCACCATTATTCACAATAGGCAAAAAGACAACTCAAATATCTACAGACAAATGAATGAATAAGCAAAATACTATATATATACAATCCAGCTTTAGAAGCAGGACATAATGCTAAAAATAAACCAGACACAGAAGGACGAATATTGTATGCTTCCACTTACATAAGGGACCTGCAGTGTGGTAAGTATTTATTTTCCAAAACCATCTATGCTTTACAAAACTATGCTGCAGTTACATTAACTTTCTGATACATTAAAAACATATTTTAAAGGAAAATATTTCAAAACAACATAGCACCACACAGAAGACGAGATAACAAAACTGAAAAAATGTATGCGCAACCCCTTCTTTTTAAATACAAAGAAAATGAGAACCAGTGAGGTTACAGGTGTGCCCATGATAAAAATACAGCTGTCCTATTCCCTGGTATAACACTTTCATAGGACACTACAGCTCACCTACCACAACCTATGCAAGATGGAAAAACAAAAACACACACATACAAATGCCTCAGTGTCTAAGGCATTGATTGTTTAGAAGGTACAACTCTGTGAACCATGACAGCTTTGCACTTACTATGCACAGGGTTTCTGAAAGTTACCCAAAGAATGAACTTTAGAGTCACCATGCTTTTGAACCATTTGTTTAAGCAGAATTTTTAGGAATTTTTTTGTTTATAAATTCATAGGGACAGAAAATAGAATAGTGGTTGCCAGAGGCTGGAAGAGAAGAAAGTAGGGAATTATTGTTCAATGGGTGTCCAATCTTTTTTTCTTTTTCTGCCTCAAATTAGAAGACTAAGAGTTATCTTGGGCTACACATTTAATACACAAACACTAACGAAAGCTGATAAGCAAAAAAAAAAAAGTCCGTGTGTAATTTTCCCAACATGTGACAATGCAGATAAGCAAAACAATCCTCAAATAATCTGCATGTGGCCCACAGGCTGATGGGATCCCCCTAAGATGGATGGTGGCTACAGTTTTACAAAAATATGAATGTGCTTGATGCTGCTAAGCAGTACATTTAAAAATGGTTATAAAGTGGTGAATTTTATATCATGTATAATGTCACCACAATAA
Source organism: Perodicticus potto (assembly GCA_963574655.1). Classification (NCBI taxonomy): domain Eukaryota; kingdom Metazoa; phylum Chordata; class Mammalia; order Primates; family Lorisidae; genus Perodicticus; species Perodicticus potto. The sequence goes on along the minus strand of CAUYRH010176489.1, from coordinate 10,790 downwards.
AAACAGGGCAGGCAACACTAACACTTCCAAACATAAAAATCAAACTGGAGTAGCGGGGAACCCCAAAGCAAAAATCTCAGGAAATGGAGCCTTCTTTAATAAGTTAATGACATCCGACCAAACAGGAGATGATTCACAATTTTAAAAACAGCAGTGTAGAAGTCATGTAAAAGGAATGGGGGCGAGCATTTGATACATTTAAATATTAAACTTTAAACAAACATCAGGAAAATCAGGGTTATAGAATAGAACATATACTATATTAAATTAGTATATGAAATAACTAATAAAAAATTAGGGGGTAAGGGCACCAGCCCCATCTACCATAGGTGGTGGGTTCAAACCCAGCCCTGGTCCAAAAAAAAAATTGGGAGGTGAAGTGGGGCGTGAATGGAAGAAAGCTGTAAGAAACGCAAGTAATACTGACTTCAATTTAAACATAAACTGTTAAAACAAAATAACTAACCTCTCAAAGTTTCATAATTTTTAGCCATATAAAGACATCATTGAGAAAAAAATTATTCTAGTGTGATACAACATTCATCTCAAAATTAACAAGTGCTTCCCTTCCGTTTCATTTCCTCATCATCTATTAAATTCACATAACATTTTAAATGCTTAATTCAAAACAGCATGCAAATTATTGCATTCTGTGAATGCAGTGGTGACAAGCACGTGTTGGCATGTAAATGCAGTGGTAGTAAAATGCATTGGCATGTAAATGAAGTGATGCCAAGTGTATGTTGGCATGTAAATGCAGTGGTGACAAGCGTTGTGGTAAAACACAGTGGCATGTAAATGTAGTGGCCGTGTGTGTCAGCGTGTAAGTGCAGTGGCCATGTGTGTATCGGCATGTAAGTGCAGTGGCCATGTGTGTGTCGGCGTGTAAGTGCAGTGGCCATGTGTGTGTTGGCGTGTAAGTGCAGTGGCCATGTGTATGTTGGTATGTAAGTGCAGTGGCATTTAATGCAGTGACCTGTTAATGCAATGACTTCATGTATGCTGCAGTGTGTAAGTGCAGTGGTATCATACATGTGGTGGCGTGTAAATGCAGTGCATTGATTGTTACTCAGAGAAACCTTACCTGAACTTTAGCCAGGACAAACCATGTGACCATCTGATTGTCTCTCTGACCAACTAGACGGCAATCTCCATAAATGGGGATTTGATCTGGTTTTGCTCACCTACACGTCTCCAGTGTGTGGTACCTGACCTATCAGAGGCACTGAATAAACAGTATTTAGTCAACGAAGGCATGGACTAATAATTAGTGAACAAACAAGTACATAAAATAATAAATGAATTCAGAGAAAAGGTCATGGGTTGAGTCAACAAATCAAGGAATTAAAATTTCTCCACCATGAAAAATTTCTCTGTGAACTATTTTGAAAGAGAAGGAGACCAAAGTCCTAATCGGTGAGCTCATCTTCTTTATTTATTATCACATTTTCATTCTCCCCTAGATTATCTGTTGATTGTGGGCATGACACCAAGCTGATGGACAGGACTCTCAGGGAGGAAGAAATATATCTTATTCACGTCCTCAACAAGTATGGGCTCAAACTGGCTCATTTCTTTACTGCCAGTGTTAATCCTCTTTACCATTTAAGAAGAAGCTTAGGGGAATACATTTCATCTTTGTGCAATACTGAGAGCTAGGGGCGGTGCCTGTGGCTCAAAGGAGTAGGGCACCAGCCCCATATGCCAAAGGTGGTGGGTTCAAACCCAGCCCCGGCCACAAACTAAAAAAAAAAAAAAAAAAAACCAGAAATACTGAGAGCTAATTCTGTTTTCTGTGGAGCTGGGTTGTTCCTGGATATATTGTTGTTGATTAAGAAACATAACCACCAGGCTTGCAATAGATGGTACATGATTCTGGCCCAGCGTGAATCTATAATCCACTGGCTTCAAAATCCATGTGGAAATATGGGGATTTGGAAGGCCATGGGAATGGAGGAGCCAATTAATACACAAATATCTAAACTAATGTTTCCAGAAGTCTTGTTTTACACTAAACTACTCCTCAACATCTTTCCTGAGGACACAATCTACAGAACACAGATAATTTTAACACAGAATCACACATTGTTAAGCTGGGAAGGAACTTAGGGGCTCATCATTTTTACAGATGGGAGAAGAGAGGCCCAGGGAGAGCTGCACAGGCCACCCAGTGACAGAGAGCAGCCTGGGCCTCTTCACTGACCTAGAGCCATCCTCCTGCCTTGGACCCTCTGCCACCACTACTCATCCCTACATCTAAGCCAGATGTGTCCCTTTAAAACACAATTTCACATCCATCACCCTCCCCACTGCTCAAGCTATTTAGTATATTCCTAATGTCTAGAGGTCGAGGTTCAAAGTCCCTGGCTGGACAGTCAAGACCCTCCACCTTCTGGCTCCTACCAACCCTCTGATGCCCCGCCCTGCCATCCTTGCCACCTGTACAGAGCCACTGCAGCATACTGTCCCATCACTGCTTGCCGCAAAGGCTCTGCGTGCATTCGCTCTCTGCTCTTCTCCCCACACATGCCCAGAATCACCTTCAGTGAAGCTCTCATTAGCGCAGCTGCAAGACTGCGCTCTCCAACAGCTTTCAGTCATTAGCCTCGACCGGGGTGGATGCAACCACAGGAAGGCGTCTCTCGTAGGCTCACACCCGGCCCAGCGGAAAACTTAAAAGCTAGCCTTAGAGAACGTTCTTCAGCCAGGTCACTTCCACAGTCACTCTGAAATGGTGAGGGGCACAGTGTGGAGCCCTCTTTCACAGCTAAGGGCGTAGCCAGTGACTAATCAAAGCAGAGGTATAAAGTCCCCAGCACCCCAGTTCAGTGTGGGACGACCTTCATGCCATATTCCTCCAGAGCTCTGCATGAGGGGGCCAAGGCAGCCTTTCAGCCTGCACTGAGGCTCCACTTCTCCTTCTGCCCATCCCGTTCCCCTCCCTTCTGCAACAGGTTATCTATCCCAAAGGAACCCCCAAATAAGCCCCTTGTATGCTAAACTCTTCTCAGTCTGCTCCCAGGAAGACCCAGCATGCAACACTCTCTACCCAAACATGCCCGCCCCCATTGTCTTCCCAGGTCTACACCCAAGGCCACTCCTCTTCAGACTCTGTAGCACAGGTCAAGTCACTTATTTGACATTAATGTGAAACCACCTCATACCACCGATTATTCCTTAGGTGTGTGAGACCTGTTTGTATCCTGAAGAACTAGCACATGCCATGTACACAGTGAGTGCTCAATGCAGAATGATGAAACTGAGGATAATGAAGATAAAACACATCTTCCATCAACTATTCATTTCCATCTATATGTCATTCTTCCTCCCCTACTAGACTATATTACATGAGAGCTGAGCACTTCTATCCCACAGGTCCCTTATACTAGGCATTGAATAAATGACCACAGCATCTTTGATGTGCTACCCCTTGGAGAAAAGGCTGGGCACAGTGCCTCACACCTGTAATTCCAGTTCTTTGGGAGGCTGAGCTGGGAGGATCACTTGAGGTCAGGAGTCAGAGATCAGCCTGGGCAACACAGGGAGAACCCATCTCTACAAAAAACTTTACAAATTTAGCTGGACGTGGGTGCATATGCCTATATCCCTAACTGCTCAGAAGGCTGAGATGCAAGGATTGTTTGAGCATAGGAGTTGGAGGCTGCAGTGATGAAACATTCTCAAAATTACAAAAAGAAGGATGAAGGCACGTAAGTTTGCTTTTGTATTCTCAGACACATGATAGAGGGTGAAGGGAGGAAGCCAAAGAAATGTTTTGTTTCAGGGGAATGACATGGAGGAATGTTATACAAGGTCTTTCTTCTGTACCAAGGAGACTCCAGAAGACGCCAAGAGGATACTTGAGATGAGCTGCCTCCCTGGTGCCAGGGAGTCTGAATCTGCCAGACCGATGGCTGCCCCAGCCCGAGCTGCCCTCTTCTAACTAGGGGGACCCATGTTCTGAAAGAGGAGACACTTCTTCATCCTTGAACCACCAAGCAAAGCTGTCCCTTTTGCTTCTTTCTTACAAACAACAGTGGATGTTTGGGAGACACGGGTTTGGCTTAACGAAAACCAAACTAGATCACAGTAACTCCTACAAAGTAGACAAAAAGCAAACAAGAGCCCACAATGAGCAGTTGGAACCAAGTTTCGAATGCTGTGACATGTGAACATGTTCTGCAAAGGAAAGAGAAAGCGCCTCGTCCTCCAAGGTCAAACTTGAGAGCTAGCCTTGGAGGATGTCCCTCAGCCAGGGTGACAGGGTCACTTCCACGACTGCTCTGAAACGGTGAGAACAGCGGGATCCAACCCTTCTCTCGCACTTGTGGACAGGTCTGGCTGGAAACCCGACAGGACGTCGAACAAATGGGAAATGGAAAAACTTAGTTTCTGCCCTGCCAGGGCAGAAACCATCCAAAGTGGGGACGCCACGACTGCCTCCTGGTGCCAAGTACGGAAATGTCATTTCAACACCCTTTCCAAGGGAGGAAGGAGGGAGTGAAAGATGAACAGCAGAGGTAAGCACAACAGGAACCGGATGCAGCGAAGACCAGGGAGACAGCAACCCTCGGGACGGGCCAGCCCTGGCTCTCAGCTGACTGGGATTTCAGACTGACGGCAAGATTTGCCCAACCCGTCCACATGTAATCGCATTTCCAAATGACACCAGCTGCACGTCATCTGGGAAGCTTCCTTTAAAACTCCACCCAACCAATCACTTCTGTCAGTTTGGGCATTTTTTTTTTTAATCCAAATAGAGGCAAATTATAAGAAAGTTTCAATGCTTTTGTTTCCCTGCAGAAAATCTGTAACAAAGCTTTGCTTTATGTTGCTGGAAATTATTTAGTCTATCGAGATGAAAAGTAAGGAAACGCCATATTTTACCTCACTTTTAAAAAGATTAGAAATTCCTCCAAAGCTGAAATATATTGTTTTCACATGAGACCAGCTTCATCATGAAACTATCATTGTAAATATCATTCACAGGCCTTCTTGTCCTGAATGACGCTAGTTTGCTGCATAATTGTCAGGAACAGAAGCAATAAGCCTCGGTTGACAGGCTAGCGTCCAGTCATTTAACCTATTTCAATCTGAAATTTTTCATGGGTAACGCAAATATAGGATTTGTGATAAAACTAATATCCATACCCGCCTCCTCTCTTTTTTTGCTAACAGGATCCCAGGTGCTGACCCATCATTCAGCATGACAACATTGTTCCCTCATTCCAGCCTCCTTTGCACTCTGAGTTGCCATCTGACCTAGTTCTAGTCAATGACACGTAAGGAGACACTTGCTCTGGGTGCTTCTGGGCAAACCCCGCATTCTTGATTAATGGGACATAGGTGACACCATCCCTCCTCTCTCCTTCTTTCTTCCTTGGACCTCACTGTGGTGCTCGAAGCTGCAACAGCCATTCTGCAACCACAAAAGGACCAACCAGTCCACTGAGTACCAAGAATAGGAGAAAGGGAACCTGGATCTTTGGGGGCATCGTTGGGCCACCGTCCCAGCCCTGTTTGTTAAAAGTGCATTTTGGTACAGCGTAATGATCCTTCCAACGGAAAACATTCATAACTGATATATGTTCTTCCTGTGAAATTAAAGAAACAAATAACATGAAAGTCACTTGGTGATGTGCCTGGCACATCTTTGATCTGTCTAGTCCCCAAACCTGCTCTTTTTACAACAGGCAGCCATGACGAGTCCATTTACTCATAACATACTGTGCCCAGTGGCACTAGATAACCCAATGCTATTCAGTGAACTTTTCGCTTCATTGCACCAATGCAGACAGCTTCATACGACAAACAAACACACCCTACTGATATTACACAAATCTCTAGAAAGGCGTATGTAAGAAATTCAAGCAGTAAAGTTCTACTGATGAAACAGTCATTGAAAATTAATGCCCATTGTTGGAGAGGGTAGTTAGAGAGATAATTGGTCAAAGGCTACAAACTTACAGCTAAATGGGCAAAATAGGTTCAAGAGATCTATCGTACAACATGGTGACTATAGGCAAGTGACTGTGGCTCCTGTGGCTCAAAGGAGTAGGGCGCCGGCCCCATATGCCACCACGTGGCAGGTTCAAACCCAGTCCCGCCAAAAACTGCAAAAAAAAAAAAAAAAGGAGAGAGAGACGTGAGGAAATGCGTATGTTAATTAGCTTGATTTAGCCATTCCACAATTTATGCATATTTTGAAACATCATGCTCCATACAATAAACATGTACATTTTTCATCAATGAAAATTCATTTTTAAAAAAGAAAACGAAGGCTCAGAGTCAACACTGAGTTGAGTGTCCACTGACTTGAGAGGAGCATGTGACAATTCTTGTTCATCACATTTAACAGAGGTAGGAACTTCTACTTTGCACAGGGTGAGAAGGGAAAAATCATGGAATATGAAATATGTAAATGTAAATAAAAAAATATTTTGGTGTCCTTGGTGAGATTAAGTCAGGAAGGTAGTTTAATCTTCCTCTGTAGAGCAAAACTCTAGTGTTTTGGGGGGAGGGGTATGATTAGATTAACTGTGCTATATAAATGAGCTTTCCACATGAAGAAAGTTTGTCCTTTATTTTTTTTTAGGTATTACATGGACTGAGGAAATTTTCCTTGTGGACTCCGTTATTGATATAAATATCAATTATCATAGAGGCTGAAATAACAGCACTTTAAATATCATCAGTCTTCTCACATTACTTATAAGTTGTCTCTATATTTTCAGGCAGACTTTTAGACCCCAGTAACTCATCTACATTTTAGATAGTTTCTACCCCTTCCCTGCTAGAGAAATTAGATGGTCGTAAATGCCAATGTTGTTACACATGTAGATGCTTTTGTGCAGAGAAAACAAAATACCGTAAAAAAGCAAGAGAAAGCACATTTTTTAAAAAACAAATCTAAATATATATTTATTACATCTACTGTGTTGACTATATTCTGATTTCATCCACCTTGGTCTCACCTTTAAGTTTCAAAGAGTTTTGATTTGATTTTCTTAAGTGTTTAAATTTATTAAAATCTAAAGAAATAAATATCAGACAGATTCCTAGTTTTCCTCATTTAAATTCAAGGCAAATGGATATAATGATAGAAGGGAGAAAAATGCAATGATGAGGAAGGTTAATGGACTCTGCCCAAAAGGTCCTAACACAAAGTTAGGACACGAAGATATTCGCAATACCATGGGAAGAAAATCTAGGAGTGAGCGCTAACAAGGAGAAAGGAAAAGGCACTAATCTGAATCACACTCAGAATAGGCAAGAAAAACCACACTTGGTCATGATGCATGATACAATTTTCTTAAAAATAAAAAAAAAAACCTGGAATCCATTTATAAATATTTCCTAAAATAGTATTTAGTATAGTTAATATATTAACTTAATGCTATTTATTAATATAATATTATATTTAGGATTTCAGTCTTTGTTTCATGAGATTAGAGTATAATTTTCTTTTACTGTGCTGTTTTTTATGTTTTGATATCAGTCTTTACTAGTCTTTTAAAAAGCTTTCTCTTTCTACGATCCAGAATAGGATCACATGAGAAATATGTGTCCCCTTAAAAGGTTGTTAGAATTCACACAGAAAAATCTGTAGGCCTTGTATCTTTCTCAGAATAAACAGCTGGCAGCCTTTTCAACTTTTTTCTACGGATATTGGTCTATTCAGGTTTTTTTTAATTTTTATTTTTAATTGCTAAGAGTACATAATAGTTGTTGTATATGTTTATGGGGTATATGTAATGTTTTGATATAGGATACAATATAAATTAATTAAATCAGGGTGATTGCCATAAATTTGCCAGAGAAATTAGATGATCATTTCTTTATATTGGGAACATTACCATTCCAGTCTCTTAGTTATTACTGTTGATTGTAGTCATGGTGGTGCTATCAAATGTTGTTCATCCTATCTAAATATATTTTTGCACCCATTAATCATCCTATTTAGCTCCCCAACTCATTGCAACCCTTCCCAACCTCTGGTAACCATCATTCCACTTTTTGTTTCTATGAGGTCAATTGTTTTTAACACTTAGCTCCCACATATGAGTGAGAACATGTCAATTTTGTCTTTCTGTGCTTGGCTTACTTCACTTAACATACGTTCTCCAATTCCATCCATGCTGTAGCAAATGACCGTTTTCATTCTTTTTGTGGCTATATAATATTCCATTGTGTACAGGCAGTCCCTGAGTTACAAATATCTGATGTATGACTCACACTTATGAAAGAAGGCTATTATAAGTCACAAGTAAACGCACCTATTCCAATTTATGAACAAAGTCAACTTAAGAACAAACTTATGATTGTTATAGCTTTCATATGAAAGTTATAAATTAGCTTCATAGTAGGGCTGAGTACATTGGATACTTTTTCTTCCATTCCTGAGATACTCTGCTAAGAAGAATATGTTCCAGCTCCATCCATGTAAACATGAAAGAGGTAAAGTCTCCATCTTTCTTTACGGCTGCATAATATTCCATGGTGTACATATACCACAAATTATTAATCCATTCATGGGTCTATAGGCACTTGGGCTTCTTCCATGACTTATCAGTTATGAATTGGGCTGGAAAAAAACATTCTAGTACAAATATCTTTGTCATAATGTGATTTTTGGTCTTCTGGATATATACCTAGTAGAGGAATTACAGGATCTAATGGCAGATCTATTTTTAGATCTCTAAGTACTCTCCAAACATCTTTCCAAAAGGAACGTATTAGTTTGCATTCCCATCAGCAGTGTAGAAGTGTTCCCTCTTCTCCACATCCACGCCAACATCTCTGGTTTTGGGATTTTGTGATGTGGGCTAATTTTATAGGAGTTAGATGATATCTCAAAGTAGTTTTGATTTGCATTTCTCTGATGATTAAGGAAGAATCTAGGGAAAGGGGAAAGGGGGGGTGGGGAGGAGGCAGGATAGGTGGAGGGAGGGTAATTGGTGGGACCACACCTATGGTGCATCTTAGAAGGGTACAGGTGATACTTACTAAATGCAGAATATAAATGTCTGAAGACTAAGAAAATGCCATGAAGGCTGTGTTAACCAGTTCGATGAAAACATTTCAAATTGTATATAAAACCAACACATTGTACCCCATGATTGCATTAATGTACATAGCTATGATTTAATAAAAAAAAAAAAAAAGTTACAGAACCTGTCTCATTTGTGACCAGGGACTGCCTGTATATGTATCACATTTTCTTTACCCATCCTTCGCAGATGGACACTTAGACTGATTCCAAACCTTGGCTGTTGTGAATGGTGCTGCAGTAAACATGGGAGTGCTGACATCTCTTTGATATACCCAGCAGTAGGGTTGCTGAGTCACAAAACTGTTTTCAGTTTTTTTCAGGAACCTGCATACTGTTCTCCTTAGTGGCTGCAGTAATTTACATCCCCACCAACAGTGCTCCAGGGTTCTACTTTCTCCACGTTCTCACCAACATTTGTTACTGCCTGTCCTTTTGATAAAAGCCATTTTTAACTTGGGTGAGATGATATCCCATTGTACTTTTGATTTGTATTTCTCTGCTGACTAATGATGTTGAGTATTTTTTTCATATAATCATTGGCCATTTGTACGTCTTCCTAGGAGAAATGTTAATTCAGATCCATTGCCCATTTTGTAATAGGATTATTTGATTTTTTCCTATTAAGTTGTTAGAGTTCTTCATATAGTCTCATTATTAATACCTTCTCAGACAGGTAGTCTGCAAGTATTTTCTCCCATCCTGTGGGCTGCCTCTTCACTTTGCTGATTGCTTCCTTTGCTGCGCAGAGGAATTTTAGTTGAGTGATCCCATTTGTCCAAATTTACTTTAGTTTCCTGTGCTTTGGGAGTATTACTCAAGAAGTCCTTGCCCAGACCACTGTCCAGAAGCATTTCCACAATGTTTTCTTTTAGTAGTTTCATAGTTTCAGGTCTTATATTTGAATCTTTAATCCACATTGACTTTATTTTTATATCTCGTGAGATATAAGGGTCTAGTTTCATTTTGCATATGGATATCCAGTTTTAACAGCAGAATTTATTGAAGAGACTCCTTTCCCGCAACATATGTCCTTAGCAGCTTTATTGAAGGTAAGTTTATTATAAATGTATGAATTTATTTCAAGATTCTCCATTCTGTTCCACAGGTCAAAGTGTCTGTTTCTATGCCATTACCCTACTGCTTTGATTACTATAGCTAGGATTACAGGCGTGAGCCACCACACGCAGCCAGAATCTATATTTTTATAAGGACAAATTAAATCACTTATACCTTTAATGTAATTTTGATATGTAGATTTTTCTGATATTTTATTTTGTTTTTCATTTATCCTGCTTTTTTCCTTGTTTCTTGATTTTCCTATCTTCCTTTTATTAGGATGATCACAGTTTCTTTATTCCATTTTATTTTATTTTCTCTTGTTGACTGGAACTAATAACTGTTACTCTTTCTTCTAAATACATGCTTAATAAAATCTCACAATTTTTAACTAAATAAACTAAACAACTTAAGTAAATTAAACAAATTTCTTCTCGATGTCAAGGATAATGAGCTGTATGCTTAGCCCCAAACAAACAGAATATAATATATTCCTTTTGGAAGGATGTTTGGAGAATACTTAGAGATCTAAAAATAGATCTGCCATTCGATCCTAGAATTCCTTTACTAGGTATATATCCAGAAGACCAAAAATCACATCACAATAAAGATATCTGTACCAGAATGTTTATTGCAGCCCAATTTGTAATTGCTAAGTCGTGGAAGAAGCCCAAGTGCCCAT
>CAUYRH010176487.1:0-13346 GCA_963574655.1 Perodicticus potto | reverse complement strand
TGTAGTCCCAGCTACTTGGGAGGTGGAGGCAAGAGACTCGCTTGAGCCCAGGAATTGGAGGTTGCTGTGAGCTGTGATGCCACGGCACTCTATCCAGGGCAACAGTTTGAGGCTCTGTCTCAAAAAAAAAAAAAAAAATTTTTTTTAAATATAACAGAACTTCTGACCATGCAGAACTTGGTTTTAAAGTAATTATCAAAAGAAACAAAAAAAAAAAAAAAGGAAAAAGAAAATGGAGAATTTACTTCAGTATAATCTTTCAAAACATTCTGACAGTTAGGGTTTGTATTTATAAAGGAATAACACCATCTCATGTCACAAATCATGGCCTGTTAACTCCCCACATGCTGCAACCCCTATCCCAACACCTCCAAATGTCATGCCCACCCTCTCTTCAAAAGGAGTTTAGCTAAACTAAGAACACATGGGCTGTTTGCTCTTTACAAGAAACTGTCAATTAAATCTCAGCAAGCCATTTTCCCAAGTTCACAATATAATAGCCAGATGGGGGGAAAACTTCTTATTCACTTTGTGTTTTGACTTTGAAATTTAGTCTCACGTATGTCCATCAAAAGATATTAGTCTAGCCTTCAGCTCTGGGTCATAAGAACATCATGCTGATGCTAGCACATGGAGTTTGGGGGCCATTTAAAATCTCTCTAGGGAAGAGATGTTTGCTTTTAATCAGAATCCATCTTAATTATGGTTTATTTATTTGGAAACTTATTTTTCCTTACCCAAAGCAACACACACACACAAATACACATGCACTGTTTATGAAAGTTTTAATTTAATTCAGAGACCATGGCTTAAGATAAATCAAAAGCAGAGCCAGAAAATTAACCTAATTTGCATTTTAACTTCATTCAACTAAATTTTCAATTTCAAGCAGAATGACTCTCAAAATCTGATGGAATATGTAAAATATTCAACCAACAGCTTTTGACTTTTCTTGTTTAGGTACTCATAACCAGTTATAAATAGGTAATTTTTAATAAGAGCTATCATTTAAATTTTAAGAAATCCATAATTAACAATTAAATTACAGATGGTTGCCAGGTTTGATTCTTCTCTCATTTTGTATCCTGTAGTTAATCTATCAACAAATATGATGAGTTCTTATTCCTAAAGATCTGGCAAGCATTGTTCATTTATTATACAAACATAGACATGGAACATCTAACAAATACCAAGCACTGTTCTAGCAGCAGAGATATTATAGGGAGAGTACTGAGCTTCTGGTCTATACTATTCTGCAGTTCCAAGTAAGATAAATAAATCAAGGAAAGAAAATGTTAGAGGGTGTTATTTTAGTTGTAGAGGTATGGAATCCTGCATAGTCTAAGGAAGCGTATGGAGAAAGGGCCATGAGGCGGCAGGGCCTGGGAGACATTCAGGGAATGACTACAGCTGCTTTCCTCCTGCTGAGTCAACATGTTTTTCCTCCTCTTAAAACAACATGTTTTTCTTCTTCTTAGATATTTTGTCAGAAGTCACACATCTCTTTCTTTACCTAGTTAATCTTTAGAATCTATGCAGAAAACTATGCAACCCTCCCCTTTTTATTTCTTTCTTATCTTTAGCTCATGTTAATGATGTAATGCAGTAGAAACCATTAACAGAATGAATTGTTTTTGATAATGTTATTTACACATTCCAATCATATTGTAAGAACAAAAATATGGTTTTTGTTTTGTATTTTGGTGCTGGCTGCAGTTGTGACTGCTCCAGACCTTCCGATCCCGTCCTTGTCTCTAGTATCTTTTCTCTTGCTCCCCACCATTCCCACTCTGGTTTGTTGTCTTTCATGCTAGTTCATGATAGGAGCGAGCTTTCTTCCACACATGTGCAAAGGACTTAAGATCCTCACTGTTCCAGGAGTTACTCATACCATACTATTTCTTTTTCTTCAGCCTTTCTTTATATTATTCTTTCTCTAAAATGTTCTTGAACTCTTCTGCTGACCTTTGGAATGTAATCAGGTCTTTCCATGTAATCAGTTCCTTTTGTGACCAACTATCCACTTATGTGATCTCTACCAAATGTCCTTGCACTTAGACTCTGAAAGAGAATTGATACTTATAAAACTTCTGATATGGGCCAGACACCGTGGCTCATACCTATAATCCGAGCACTCTGGGAGGCCAAGGTGGAAGAATCTCTTAAGCTCAGGAGTTCAACACCAGCCTGAGCAAAAGCAAGACCCCATCTCTACTAAAAACAGAAAAACTAGGCATTGTGGGTGCCTGTCGTCTCAGCTACTTGGGAAGCTGAAGCAAGAGGATCCCTCGAACTTAAGAGACTGAGGTTGCTATGAGCTAGGCTAATGCCATGACACTCTAGCCTGAGCAATGGAGTGAGACTCTGTCTCAAAAATAATAATAATAAAATAAAATAAAACTTCTAATATGAGCCAAAACCTTTTTCAGAGGCTTTTAAACATTATCTGATTTAATCTCCATGACACTTCTTTGACATAGGCATGAATATTCAATTTTACAATTGAGGAAACTGAGCTTTTGAAAAATTCTGACCACACAGCTGCTAAATGGAAAAGCCACAATCCATAAGCATTTTTATATAACTCTAAAATTTAAAACTGGGCATAATGACATGCACCTGTAGTCCCAGCTACTTGAAAGTCTAAGGCATGAAAGTTGCTTGAGCCCAGGAGTTGGAGACTCCCAGGACAAGTGAGATCCCCATTTCTAAAAAATAAAATAAAGTTCAAACTTTCTTTTCTTTCTTTCTGTACTTACTTATATATGCTGCCATTCCAAAACACAGTTTGTTCCATGTCTCATTTACAAATTTAGGAACTGGATGATTTTCAGTGCTTTGCCTGGAATTCTGTTCATCCTCTCTACACATGAAATTCCTCGGTGCCCAGCATGCTATAATGCTTTTCCAAATTAGTTCAGGTCAAATAGATGTCTATTCTCTGACCACCCAGTATACTTGGAATCAAATTGCACAGATACCTGTCTATTTCTCTACTTACAGGATTCTTCATCTCTTTTTTGAAACAAAATTATTAAAGTATCTAATGAGAGCTCTGGACAACCAAAGCAATGAATATAATTACAATATCGTCCATACATGAAACTAATAACTGGGCCCCTTGCTTTGAATGCACTTATTTAAACTACTAAAGTAAATTACAAGTTCCTTGAGAGCAGCAGCTATAATTTATTTTCTCTTGAGTTCCCTGCAGTGCCTGGTACATTGCCACATAAATACTAAGTGACTGGCCTGAGAAAGAACCCTGTGTATTAGGTTATTTAAAGTGTTAGGGTTTCAGCATAAACGTATTTAAATTCATTTTGCTAAATAAAAATAATGTATGCACTTGTAGAACCCAAAGACAGGGGATTATAACTTTACCAAGGGAGCATACTTTGGTTCAGCATCACTGTTTGGGGTTCATCATGAAGTATATTCTGAAGCCAGCTGCACACTATGAATTGACACAAATTTAAAGATGTGTCTAAAAGGTACTGGGGAGACAGCTGGGCTCAGCTGGTATTTTCATTATCCCTGGCTCAAAAAGATTATCCAAAGAAAATTTTCACCTAAGTGATATTGTTGGAATTTCTCATTATTAAAATAATAATAATAATAAAGTTGAGGAAAAAATTATTAGGCTCCAAAAAGAAGACGCTAAAAGCAGCTACTCAAAATCTGTTTGAATTCTTCCTCCAATTCATATAACATCATTTCCTTATTCATATTCAAATAAAGTGAACATTCTGAGGGAACTGGCTGAATATACATGTTCCAGTAGGGGAAAAGACTCAAAGAGAAAACTAACATTTAAACATAGCCAGATGGGAGCAGAGGGAGTAAAAGACAAAAGGCAATATTATATCTTTAAATTCAGATCACTAGATAATAAAAGGACATTTAAAGGTGGAAAAAAATGACAATGGGGAACTGTTGGGCTGTGAGATGACCTCATTCCTAACATTCTCTGTCCTGGTAATCTCCATCTGGACCCGCCCTCCTTAGTGGACATCACACACTGACCCGCCGTATGCACATCTTCAGTTTGTGGTTGATATGACTTATTTCCTGCAGTCTACCTTAATCATCTGACTTTAAAGGGAGGCATCTCATCTGATCCAGCCTAGCATAAGAGAGCTTCCCTTTGCAATTGTTCTCCCTACCATTCCATTCACATAGCAACACACTTTTTCTTCTGTTTTGGGCACAGTTACTCCCTGGCTCTCATTATCACCAGTAATTGGGCTTTTTTGCATTGAAGTTTAAAAATAAAAAAAAAAAAGGGAAGAGAAGACAAAAAGAAAGAAATAACTTCCAGATTTAATTACACATTTGTCTCCATACACTGAGAAGTCTCTTGGTTTAAAGGCTTAATGTTTTTTATGCTTTCTGATGCTCTGAGAAGGTTTTGTTTTGAATTCATTTTGCCTGCTCCTTTCAAAATACACAAAGAAGAAAATGTGGAAAAAATACAACCCATGCTGTCAACAGGTTGGCCCTGCATTGCTTTTATTGTCTTGACTATAGGCACCACTGGAACAGCAGACAATTTACATAAATTATCTGTAACAACTATCTCTACCCACTTCCATGAGACTATAACACTGCCTTTCCTTTGCTGGCAATTGTAAGGGCCAAGAGCAATCTTAGAGAGCCCAAAAAAATGGTTTTTGTAATCAAATGCCATTTTTCCACATCTCAAACACTCCACTACAGTTTCCATCATGGCTCTTAATGAAGATAATGGTGAAGAGTGTTGAGGAGGTTTAAAAAAAGAGGAAGAAATTAAAACTACATGAGGACAAATGAAAAATATAGCTCCTAGGTTTGGAAATATCATGTAGAGAGGGCAATAATTATAGTTTAAATTCATAAACTAAATAGATAATAATAAATAATAATAGTATATATGATCTTTTACATGTATAATGGCCTATAAGTAAGGGAACTACAGTACCTACTTCATCAGTTGTTTTTTATAAAGATGATACAAGTTAATACTTAAAAATTGTTAAAATTCCATTGTTTAAAGCGATGAAATTTGGGCATTACACAACTGAAGGGGTCACTACTCTCCCATATCCCGACATTTGAATGTCACCTCTGGAGCTGGACAACCCAGAGATACTGCATAATAATTACATGTTAAAATTACTGATCTATGTATGCGCCCACCCTGCTACACTGCACTCCCTCAAAAAGACCTTACCTCCATCTTTGTGCCTCAGTCCCAATATAAGGCCTTAAAAGGTAAATGCTGACATATTTGAGACCTTCACAAGATCTCTGCGATTTAGATAGAACAGGTGTTATAATCATTTTTAGACAAATAAAGAAACCAGTCTCAGAGAGAGTGACTTAAAGTCTTTCAGTGAAATGACCATTGGCCATTGACTGAGCACCATTATTGAATAACCTGCAATGTGCCAGTCTTCAAAGAACAGCAAAGAACAATACATAGTTGTTACTGTGGAACAGTCAACTTTCCAATGGAGAGAAATCAGTAACAAGCAGGGACTCAAATTCATAAAAATAACTTCAGTTATTACTAATTAACAAATGAGTGAAATAAGGAGGGAGCAGAGTGGTAGGCTTATATAATGTACATGGGGCGAACCATTCCAAAGAGCTACTTTTAAGATTCAAACTTCAAAGCCTAGAAGATGGTTGTCATGTCAAGAATCAAGAGAACAAGCATTGCCAGCAGAAGAGATCAAGGATGAAGCCCTGAGGCAAGCTGGCAAAAAGCAGAAGACCAGCGTTGCTGGAATGCTATGAGGAAGCAGGATATTTTTGGAAGAAATTCAGAAAAAAAGAAATTTTGAAGTTACCAATGAAATGGTTCATTTGGTAATCTCTCCATGGGAATGGGGTTTTTGTTGCATTTCTGAAAATAACTGTTTTCAGATGCCAGTCTTGTAGTTACCAAGTTGGGCATAGGGTTAATCTATATTCGCCATTTTGTGAAAAGGAAATGACTTAAAGGGTACAATGGGTGGGGATAAGCAGCAAACACGTTCCATGTCACATTTCAGATAATTAAAGAAGTGTTTTATTCTTTGTAATGTCATAGTCTCAGTATGACTTAGGTGGATTCTCAAACCTGCTAACTTACAATGAAGATGATCAAAAGTAAGGTATAGGTATCAGATTTGTTTTGTAAGTAAATTTCCCTTTTCCTGTGTACTCTGTCTATAAATCTTGAGAGTATAAAATTAAGAGATGTAATATTTAATCTGTACTATGTTCTACCTGGTAGGATTACAATTTGGGAAAGTAACAAACATTCCTTGAGCTAGGGATTCAAGGGCTGGATGACGTATAGCTAAAAAATGACTTCTCCAAATCTAATTGTTAGGTAGTTGATTGGAAATCCAGCTCTCCTGGAGCAGGAGGACAAGAGGGGAGCAGGCCTCCATCTTAGTGCTGTCCACCTTAATCTCATCTTTGGTAATTGCTCACACCTTGGGAGGAGGGACGGCCCTACCAATCTACCAATCAGAACCTACTGTGCCAACTGCAAAAAGATGTAGAAGACTCTAGCCTAGCAATAGGCACAATAGAGTCTTGAAGGTGACCTCAAGGCTAATTATCATATCATTAGCATAAATCAACATTATGGTCCACACCCTCCCATGGGCTCTCAGAGAGGCTCAGGGAAGACTCTAGTTCTGAATCAGGAGGTGGTTCAAACCCCCAGGCACTATAAGACAGAATCACAGCCATAACCCATGCCTCTTTGTCTTTGTCACAACAATAGAGCCTCATCTGCTGTCTATGGTGAATATATGTTGCTCTATAAGCCTACTTTTCTCTTCCTTAATAAACTTTGTTCCACCTTTCCTTTAATTTGGGGTATCTGGTCATGTTTTTGACCAAAAGCACTCCAAGAAGTAAGAACACAGGCAGCTGCCCAAAACGACCATTTTAGGACACAGGCAGCAGCCTTGAAACCCCAACAATATGAAACAAAAAATTACAGAAAGTTGGTTGTTTTGAAAACATAAACAAAATTAATACATCTTTAGGCAGACTAAGAAAAAAAGTCAAATAAATAAAATCAGAGATGAAAAAGGAGACATTGCAAGTGATGCTGCAAAAATTCAAAGGGACATTAAACACAACCATATGCCGAGAAACCAGAAAACCTGGAAGAAATGAACAAATTCCTAGATATGCACAACCTACTAATATGAAACTAGGAAGAAATCCAAAACCTGAATAAATTAATAACAAGTAAAAGATACAAGGAGTAATAACAAGTCTCCCATCCAAGAAAAGTGCTGATGGCTTCACTGCTGTATTTCAGCATGCATTCAAAGAAGTAACAGATATCCTACTTAAATTATTCCAAAAAATGAGGAGAATAGAATACTCTCAGACTCAATGTGGGAGGCCTATGTCATCCTTATACCAAAAGCAGACAAAGACAGAAAAAAAAGATAGGCCAATATCTCTGAGGAATATAGATATAAAATTCCTGAACAAAATACTAGCAAACCAAATTCAACAATACATTAAAAAGATTATTCATCATGACCAAGTGGGATTCATCCTCAGCAGTATGGTTCAACATCACATATCAACAGAACAAAGGACAAACACCATGTAATTATTTCAGTGGATGCTCTAAAAGAATTCAGTATAATTCAGTATACTTTAATGATTAAAAACTCTCCAAGAACTGTCTATAAAAGGAATTTGCCTCAACATGATAAAAGCCATATATGACAGACCCACAGCTAGTATCAACCGAGGATTGAGGAAAAACTAAATCTTTCGTACAAGATATGGAACAGGACAACGATGCTCACTTTCACCACTATTAATCAATATAGTCCTGGAAATTCTAGCTAGAGCAATCAGACAAGACAAGGAATGAAAGGGCATCCAAACTGCAAAGAAAAAGGTCAAATTTTCCTTGTTTGCAGACAATATGATCTTATATCTAGAGAAACCTACAAATGCCACCAAAAAGCCCTATTATAACTGACAAAGAAATTCAGTAAAGTTACAGGATACAAAGTTAACATACAAAAAATCAGTAGCTTTTCTATATGCCAACAGTAATCAATCTGAAAAAGAAACCAAGTAATCTCATTTACACTAGCTACAAGTAAAATAAAATACCTAGAAATAAACATAACCAAAGAAGTGAAAGTTCTCTAAAATGATAAACATCAATGAAAGAAATGGAAGAGGGTATTAAAAAATAGAAACAAGTTCTAGGTTTATGGATTGGGGTAAAAAAAATCAATATTGTTAAAATGTCCATACTACCCAAAGCAAGCTACAAATTCAATGCCATCTTCATCAAAACACCAATGACATTCCTCACAGATATGAAAAAATATCCTAAAATTTATATGGAATGACCAAAGCATCATGAGAAAAGAGTAAAACTGGAGGAATCACGTTACCTGACTTACAGTACACAGCTGTAGCAACCAAAACAGCATGTTACTGGCATAAGAACAGACACATAGACCAATGGAATAGACTAGAGAATCCAGAAGTAAATCCACACGTCTTTGGTGAACTTATCTTCAACAAAGTTACCAAATCAAGAAAAGACAGTTTCCTCTATAAATAGTGCTGGGAAAACAGGATATCCATGTACAGGAGAATGAAACTAGACTCTTATCTCTCACCATATACACAAATAAAATCAAAATGAATTAAAGACTTAAATCTAAGAGCTGAAACTATGAAACTATTAAGAGAAAACATTGAGGAAACTCAATCAGGACTTTGGTCTATACAAGGACTTCTTGAGGAATATGCTCAAAGCCCATGCAACCAAAACAAAATTGGACAAAGAGGGTCACATCAAGCTAGAAACCTTCTGCAAAGCAAACAATCAACAAAGTGAAGAGAGAACCCACAGAATAAGAGAAAATATTTACAAACTATCCATCTGACAAGGGACTAGTAACTAAAATACATATGGAGTTCCAACTAATCAATAGGAAATAAGTCAAATAATCTAATGGAACAAATGGGTAAAGGATCTGAATAGCATATCTCAAAAGAAGACATACAAATGGCCAATGCGTACATGACAAAATGATCAACATCATTAGTCATCAAAGAAATGAAAATCAAAATTACCATGAGATATCATCTCACCCGGTTGAAATAGATTTTATTCAAAATACAGTCAATGATAATGCTGGCAAGGATGTGGAGAAAGGGTAACCCTGTACACTATTGATGGGAATGTAAATTAGTGCAACCACTATGGAAACAACATGGAGGTCCCTCAAAACACTAAAAATAGAACTACTGCATAACCCAGCAATCCCACTGCTTGATGTATATCCAAAAGAGGAGAATTTGTAATATTGAAAAGATACTTGCTCTCCCATCTTTATTGCAGCACTGTTCACAGCAGCCAAGAATTTGAATCAACCTAAGTGTCCATCAACGGATGAATCAATAAAGAAATTGTGGTACATGTACACAATGGAATAGCGTATAGCCACAGAAAGCATAAAATCCTGCCATTTGTAACTATACAGACAGAACTGGAGAAAATTAAGTGCATAAGCCAAGCATGGAAAGACAAATATCTCATGTTCTTACTCTTATGTTGGCACTAAACATTAAAGACAATTGATCTCATGAAGACAAAGAGAATAACGGTTACCAGAGGCTGGAAAAGTTAGTGGGGAAGAGGAGATAAAGTGGGGATGGTTAATGGGTGGAAAAATACAGTCTATAGAGAGAATAATATTTGCTACCACAACAAGGTTACTGTAATCAACAAGTTAGGGTATATTTTAAAATAATTGAAGAGAGGAATTGGAATGTTCATAACACAAAGAAATGATAAATGCCTGAGATATGGATAGCCCAATTACCCCAATTCGATTAATTCACATTATATGACTGTATGAAACCATCGCAAGTACCCCATAAAGATATGCAACTATTATGTTCCCATGATTATTAAAAATAAACAATTATCTAAACATAATATAAAAATAAAAAAATTAGAATACAAAAAGAAAACGCCCTAATTGTCTTTAGGATAGAACCGTAAAACAAAATAAGATGAATCATATTATTACTATGCTCTGCATAGAACTTTCAAAGAGGATTGGCAGCCCATCTTCTCCATCACGCTCACAATTAATAGTAGACTGGGGATTTGAATGTAATAAATTCAGAATGAATCAAACATCAGGCTAATTTTCTCATGAGCTTCAGTTTAATAGTTCTAGTCATCTACATTTAAGGGTTGTGCAGAACAACCCATTGCCCATTATCCCCAAATATTCTATTATTTTAATAGCTTCAGAGATTCCACAACATTATGGTGTGTCTTTTCACAGCCAATTTATATTGCAGTATATGCCACAGTTTCTGGAGCATCTGGCAATGATGTTTGGCAGACAGACTCTTGCCTGGCTTTCCCCCCAGGACCCATAGCCTTCCTCAGCAGGCATCCCACAACCCTATACTTAAAACCTATCAGGATTTGAAGTTTAGATTGCATATAGCAGCACTTCTTTATAATGCCATTTTGTGAGCCCAGCCAGTTCTTTGCACAGTTGTAAAAAATCTATATGCCATCTCCTAAATCCAAGGGACTGGCAAATCTTGAACTTCTGACACTGCCTGGACTGAGAGCAATTGAGAACAACTGAGAACAACTGAAGCCAAAACCATCAATAAAATGTCCTGCCTCTGACACAGAAGTCTAGAATTGGTGAATGAGTCTGGCAACTGGGAGAGAATCTTACGAAACATTCCTTGGCCTGTGGATATTAAAGACGCTCCCAGAAAAGGCAGTAGCTGGTGCTCAGAAAGTGTCTCCTATAAGAGATGTGGGAATTGCTTGAGAGGGGCTACCACATGCTTTTCAGAAGGCCTTGAAATTATCCTCTTCCTTCTGAATTGCTTACATCTTTATGTTTCTTTGTAATCATGGCAACATTTTTTTACTTAAGCACTGGCCGTGAGTATGAGTCCATAATATATTTGACCCTATCCTTCTTCTGACAGCAGGCAACACTGTGTTGTACCCCCTTTCACTCCCCTATGCTGATAATATGGGCGGCTCCCAGCAGCTGGCGTCTGCACACTGTCTGCTCCTCCCTCCCCCCCCCCCCGGCCTCCGTGTCCCCCTCCCTCTGGGCCACATGATCCGTGATGGTCAGACTGGCCTTGATATGCTCCGCGTTTCCACGCTCAGCCTTTATAATGTTTCCAGGTCTCAGTTCATCTCACCCCTAGTCCCCAATAACACAGTTACCAATAAGCAGCACTGTTGACTTCCTAGCTTAGCTCTTAAATACATATTTAGTTTCAATAAATTTCCTATTAATTATATCTGCCTTGTTTCCCAAAATTTCCCTTTCAGGTCTTGTAGAGAAGCCAAGCATTTTTTAGGACAGTTTGCTAGCATTTCCCCCTTCTCATTCCACAATTAATGAGTGCGTGGCCAGACACCACAAACGCCACCACATGGCAGTGAAAACAGACGTGACGCTGCCCTCGGGGAAGAGAGGGCACTAACCAGAAAGTGTAAATTCTCATTTGTGCTACGGGAAACAAGGAAGGCCCCTGTGGAAATGACACCTCTGTCACAGGTCCATAATCACTCTGTGTTTAGCTATTGAAAGCAAAACATTGTATTAGTTGGGGTAATATTCCTCACATGGTTCAGATTTCTGCAGCTGTGCAGGGGGGATCTAAGTGCTATTTCTTTTGAAAAGTCCTATGAAACAGAAGCAATCGTTTCCCTGGGCACATTTGATGAATTAAATGAGGGCTATTCATTTGTCAGCTCAGGTAATAACTCAGTAAAATTCTCCATTCTGTTTCTGGTGTTCACCATGATCCTTGACTACTTACTCCCTTTCCAGAGAAGAAAAGTGAGCCCCTTTGTGTTGAGAGGGTTCACCCAAAAATCTCTCTGCACGTTCAGGAAGAAAAAAACTCGGAACACAGAACTCTGGGTTGTCAGCTCCCTGCTCAGTGTTGACCGTGAGTGATCGGAACCCTCATACGAGGCTGCAGCTAATACCACTTCAGGGTGAGGCCTCCAGTGACACAAACGAAGAACTTGGAAAAACAGTTCCAGGAAAGGGAAATACTGTTGGGAAAATCACAGGCCAACGTCCACCGCCAGTGAACCTGAACCATCAATCCTCTTGAAAGAAAAATGGAGACATCTCTGTCCTCCTATAGACTCAAGGACAACAGAATTAATTTGTCAGTATGAAGGGAGAGGGAAATGGAAGCTGCTTTGTACCAGTCGTGACAGATGAACCCCTTTTGACGGCAGTCAAAAATTGCCATCCAGTCACAACAATCCTGTGGGTAGGCGCCATAATTCCTGTTTCGCAGGCAAAGAAGGTGAGTCCCAGAGACATTTACGTAGTGGGAAGGGCAGGGCCTATTTTAGAACTCATGGAAGTTAGAACCTAAGAATGGCCACCTCAGGAAAGAACCACTGGATGGAGAACAAAGACCAAGGCTTAAGTCCCAACGCTTCCCTTCTGTGTCTATACGATCTTCATTCATTAGTCCCCATGAACTGATCACTAGTCCGATGTTTACGATAAGGAAAATAGGATTCCCCTCCTCCATCTGGCTTTAGTATCAGAGAAAATCACTTCAAAGAATAGGAGAATCTATTAGGCATGTTAGTAAGGAAAACCAAAAAGTTCAAGAATAGAATTTTCTCATTGATCTGTTAGGACAAATAAGGACTAATAAAACTAAAAGTTATCAAATAAAATGAGCAAGTCCAAACATGCTTTTGTTCATCTATGGAACATTCATTCATTATCTTTTAACATTTGGGAGGTCGTGTGATGAAACATCAGGTACTATTCAAAATCAGAAAGCTGGAAAAATACCAGAGGTCACAGTTTCACCAAAACGACATATTCTTTAAAACTTAAATTTATTTTAATCAGAGGATATTTTATTTAATTCAAGTCTTAGACCAATCTGCCAAGATAATATACATGGATTTGTTAATCTACTATTATATTGTTTAAGTCAAATTTTTAGCAAATTGTAGGTGAAATATAATCTCTATCTGACCTAATCAAATAATGACATTAATTTAAACGTACTGCTTTAAAGAGTGTAGGTATAAATTTTGTTTAAAAAATATGTAAAAATAAAAATTGGCATATAGTCTTTGATTTTTTTTTTTTTTTTTTTTGAGTCTCACTATATATTCTCACTATGTCACCCTTGGTAGAGTGCCGTGGCATCACAGCTCACAGCAACCTCAAACTCTTGGGCTTAAGTGATCCTCTTGCCTCAGCCTCCCAAGTAGCTGGGACTATAGGCAACAGCCACAGCGCCGGTTATTTTTT
>CAUYRH010176486.1:0-55681 GCA_963574655.1 Perodicticus potto | reverse complement strand
ATAGACGTGGTGGGGTTGGTGGGAGAGAAGGTATATACGTGGTGGGGTTGGTGGGAGAAAATATCAACACTGTGGTTTGGTGGTCGGCTGAGAAATACAGATCGTCGAGGTGTGGGGGGCGTTTAGAAAAAGTTGGTGGGGGGGGGGGGGGGCGTAATGTTAGCTTGTGGTTGGGTTGGGTGCGTGAATTTATAGAGGTGGTGGGTTTGGTGGGTGGTAATATATAGACGTGGTGGGGTTGGTGGGAGGGAAGATATAGATGTGGTGGGGTTGGTGGGAGGGAAGATATAGACGTGGTGGGGTTGGTGGGAGAGAAATTACAGACATGGTGGGGTTGGTGGGAGAGAGGGTATAGACGTAGTGGGGTTGGTGGGAGAGAAGGTATAGATGTGGTGGGGTTGGTGGGAGAGAAGGTACAGACGTGGTGGGGTTGGTGGGAGAGAAGGTACAGACGTGGTGGGGTTGGTGGGAGAGATCAGCAGCAAAGCGGACAATGTGGCCAGTGGGTTTTCTCAAAGGGCAAAACAGGTGATACAGGAGGACCTTACATGCATCATTGGCTGGAAGGGGCCACAGCTTAACACACACACATAAAATTTTCAGTCTTTCAAAGAATCTGAGATTATAAACTTAATGGCAGTGCTCCCAAGCCTTTGCAGCATTTCCCCAGCTAGTTAGCTTTTATGGGTCTCAATTTCATTTGTATAATGAGGTTAAACATAATACTTATCTAACAGATGGTTACTAGAATTAAATGTGATGTTCTACGTGAGGAATTTCACCCAGTGCTGACATAGAGAAAACATTGGTTAAGTGTCAGCTACATAATGTTGATAATGAAGATTAATTATGTAAGCTCTCAGGCTCCCCACGCGCTCCCTGGGAGCTTTAAAATCTCTCTTTGGATCACATTAAACCGCCAAAATCTATTTGGACTACACATCTTCTTTAGCCACCACTGACCTCATGGACCACAGGGGAGTTTAATGCTATCCTAAGCTTTTGTCCAGAATCACAATCAAAAAGATGTGCTGATGTGAAAATTGCTTGTGAAAGTGTCAAAGGCGCCATCACACTCCATCCACCCTTTCGGGTCTCTGAGAAATTTCTTCCAAAACTGGTACCAGAAATGTTGTCTTTCTCTTTCTCTCTCCTAAGACACAAGTATGGTTCTTTCTGCCTTATGACTTCCTGTGAACTGTACAATACACTCTACAGCTTACTACATAAGGTCCTGGGTGCCGGAAACTTCAGACGGGTTATAAGGCTTGAAGCACCTTTGTACTCCCAGCTCACATACGTGTGTCCTGTTTCCCATGGTTCTGATTCTGTACGTCTATGTATAATTTGTTAAAATTTTATTATACATGGATTTTGCTTTTTGTTTTTTTTTAAGGGAGTCAAAAGAATAGAAGTATGAAAACCTGCCCTTTAGTGCTGTTGCTAAAATTAAAGTACTAAGTTCTAAAAGTATGCTGGGCAGAGATCAGACACCTAGAAGACGTTATTTTTCATTCCTACAGCTACTTATTATCATTTTCCCTGCTTAGTGAATACCAAAAAGTGTATCTAATAAGCCAAATGTCTTGTTCGTCTCCACACACAGGTTCAGCCCCTCACAGCCCAGCACCACCTGACACGTCAGCCCTCTGCTTCTCTTCTTCTGGAGAACACTTTCGTGAAGACTCTGGTGTCTTGTTTCTCTGTGTTGTTACATTCAACAACCCCTCACCAGCTGCCACATCAGAGCACACCAAGGGCCCCTTACCCCTCAGCTCTTGGGCATCTTCTCCTGACACCCGGCCCAACCCTATGGAGACCACCTCAACCCTCTGTACAACTGTCTCAGCGACAGCTTAAATTCCTATGTGCCCTTTTGTTGTAACTTGTTTTTCTTAAATACTTACAGAGGAACACTGAGAAAACCAAAAAAGTACAGGCTGGTTTTAAGGACCCATCACCAGGTGGCACCCACAGCGACATCTTCCATAAACGTAGCATGTTACAATAAAATGAACCAGACCACAGACCTCGTTCAGATTTCTGCCATAATGCTTCTTAAAAATAATTCTCTCATTTGAAACTTAACTCAGTACATAAATGTTTGACTGTAGAATGCACTGGTTGCTTTTCCAGGACTCACTCGGAGAAGTGGTACATTTTATTCCCTAATATTACTGAAATACTTGTGGGGCTGATATTGATGGGTAGTTAATGTACATCGCTATTTTCGTGGCTTTATGTAAATTATTAATTATCACATCAACCTTACAAGGTTGATACTTATGGAATTATCGCAAATTCACAGGAAAAGAAATGATGCCTGAGGAGATTATACAGTGTGTCCATATCAAGTGAAGAAGCTGAGACTGATCTGGACACCTGGGTTCTAGAGCGTGAGCCGAGACTGACCTGGACTCCCTGGGCTCTAGAGTGTGAGCTGAGACTGAGCAAGACACCTGGGCTCTAGAGCGTGAGCCCCAGACTGAGCTGGACCCCCAGGCTCTAGACCGTGAGCCCCAGACTGAGCTGGACTCCCGGGCTCTAGACCGTGAGCCGCAGACTGAGCTGGACCCCAGGCTCTAGACCGTAAGCCCCAGACTGAGCTGGACTCCCGGGCTCTAGATCGTGAGCTCCAGACTGAGCTGGACACCTGGGCTCTACAGCGTGAGCCCCAGACTGAGCTGGACACCCGGGCTCTAGAGTGTGAGCCCCAGACTGACCTGGACTCCCAGGCTCTAGAGTGTGAGATTTCTGCAGCTACTATCAGCAATCAATGGAAGTCTCTGTTCCTCTTTGAACATTTTTGGAGTAATTTTTGACTGTGGCATAACTGAGGAACACTGATAGCAGTATTTAGTGGGCAGGGATCAGAGGCACCAAATACCTCTTCTAACTCACAAGACAAAAGCCATCTTGCCCAACATGACTGATTCCCCATTGAGATACAGAAGAAAGCACTGGGTGTTCTACCCTGCTTCTCTAAACAAACCCAAAAAGGTAAAGATGATGTGAAATGTTAAAAACAACCAAGAGTCTGGTAAAAGACCACAAGACGAATGCCAATCAATCACCAAGCCGAACGGTCGACCGTCCCACCGCGCCCTACCGTGTGCGCTCGCGTCCACACACACCGGCCGATCGGATGTCCAGCTACCTTTGAGCTTGGAAAGCTCCTGCTCCTTTTCTTGCTGCAGCCGCAGGAACCTCTGCTTGTGGTCGCTGAAGGTCCGGCTGAAGTCCTGCCCCTGCCTGCGGTGCTCGTCCTCCAGGTCACTGTGCTGCTTCTTCAGCTCCTCGTGCTGACTCTGCCAGTGAACACTCGGGTGGAGATGCTCGCCGCCGGTCCTCACAGCCCTGCTCCTCCACAGAGCAGGACGGACGGACAGGGAGGCCGCGTCCCCTCGGGCTGCTTTCAATTTGTGCAGCTCCCTTATATTTCAAGGGAACAGAGGTCACAGCCCCCAAATTTTCCTAATTTTTAACGTAAGTGGAAACAATGAGAAGTTAGCATGAAATATAGTTTTAAAAAGGGTCTGGGGAAAACTCCCAGGAACTAAAGGACCGTGTGAAGACACAATGACGCCTTTGTGGGATGTCACCGGCTTCCTCTTTCAATCTGATGTTTTTCCAGGAACACATCTGATTTCTCTTCTTTGGCGTTTCAGCATTTGGGGCAACTCAGTTTAAAAGCGAGAAGGGAAGCAAAGAGACTCTTTTCCCATTGGGGGAAGTAATCGACCACGTTGGAAGTGACTCTTATTTACCCTACACGGTGACCACTATCTAGAGGAACTCCACCGTCTCCCGTGCTCCGCGTGAGGACAGTCTGCTTTAACTCACAGCCTGCACTCTAGATGACAGAAAGGGTTCTGTTTGCAATAAAAAGCAGATGCCCCGCTGACACCAGGAGGAAATACACAGCCAGACAGACAGCTGGCGGGGCTGGCTGGCGGGAGGAGCTGGCCTCGTGGCCACACAGGTCGCACGACCACGGGCTGCCTGCGTTTCCGCCCGGCAGAAACAACTCTCCCCCTGACACTCAAGGAGATTTACCCAAGGGCCTAGGATGGGAAATCTTTAAGTAGTAAATTGTGTCCCTTTGTTAAGTCAAAGGACATTTATTAAATATCAGTGACATAAAGAAAGAATTCTAATAGTTCTATAGCTTTCTGTCTGTGTGAGATACACAAAGATGTCCAAGTAAGTCTGCGGCAAGAAATAAAACCGACAGCCTGAATGGACGAAGAAATAATAAAAATCAGGTGACCGGAGACCTGATCTATAAAAAATGTGCAATATTAAACATGTTATTAGTAATCAGGTGATAAACATGATGGGTCATTACAACTACATAAAATTTTATTATAAGATGGCTTCTGTATGCTACGTTACCATAGAAATCCACTTCCTATACACTTTTAAAATCGCTTTAAAGGCTGTTACTTCAAAATTAACCAATTCTTTTATTCATGAATAACTTTAAATTACTCACTTTCAGCATCTGATGCTGGACATTCAACGCACTGTATCTGCTATTGGAATCTTGCTGTAAATTAAAACAAAAGTCAACACAAAGAAAACAAGTATGGTCTCCTGCTAGACACAGCTCACTGCTCTTAAAATGTTTTCATTCATTTCACTTGTATTTAGGTAAAATGCGTTCTATACTTGAACTGGGAAGTCTCTACGACTATTTCTTTATTTTATAGCAGAAATGAAGTTTTAACATTCTTATATATTTGCTAGATTTTAGTAATGAAAAAACAAGAGCCTTCTGAGCTACCAAGAAACTCTGCTAAGCTTTAATACCCCCCAAATGCCAATGTTTTCATTAATCAACTAATGCTTACACATTCGTCTTAGAGTAAGAAAATGACTTGCTTTTCTCCAATTAATTTGGACGTTAAAAGATTTTTAAATGCCAATACAATTCATTCACTCCATTCATTCCACAAATGATTTCAAATGCCGGCTCAAGGCCAGGTCCTGGGTTATATACTATACAACCAAAGGCAAACCAAAATGAACCTTACATCCACGGAAAGGAAAGACTCAAGTAAATAAATGAATACGAAAACCCTCTCTTTATTGTTGAATATTAAGGTTATTTCTAAGTGATCACTATCATCAATAACATGATAAGTAAAGGCAGGGTTTAAAAGAACAATTTTTAAAGTCATCCTTCTAGAATTTATGGCAGTAAAAGAAAAGATAACAACTTTTTCAGTTCTATAATCCTAGTGATCAACAGAGTAAAAACTTTTACAACTCCATTTCCCTTTCCTTCAAGTTTCATGAAAACGAATTAGGAAAAAATAAAACACAAGCAAATAAAAGTCCTTACCCTTCCTTTATTTAGTGTTTCTTGTGCTTCTAATTTATAAACAAGAAAATCTAGGGGGAAAATGGAGAAAACAGAATACAAGTTAATTTATTACAGAATTTTAAAACATCTAAAGGAATAAAGGTAAATTATACTCGGGCTTTCAAAAATGTTTTAGTTTTAAAAAAATCTACTTGGTTATTTATATACTTTATTTTGGCTCTTAACGCTTTAGAAGAGTTGGAAAAATATAATCTTACTTTTTATGTTAAAGCTGAAAATCTTACATCAAAAAATCCATATTATAGCCCATTTATTAAAAGTGCATTTCAAATTTCTCTGTGATTAATTCTCCTTGAAATTGAAGTGGGGAAGCTCATCTGAAGACAAGGACGATATACCCACTGTCCACCAGATGGCACAAGAAAATCATTCAGGACTTGGAAAAAGGCATCCAGCAGTCCAAGCCACCAGCAAGGCTCTGAGAACTTTATTATCCACTAGATGGCTCTGTAAAATAACTCTGCATCTGAAGACAAGAAAAGCCCAAATCCTAGTTATTACTCCTTTTTTCCTCCTGAATATCTATGGGCAGAAGTTCCATGTATTAGTAATATACCTGTATAATATTTAAAAGAAAAGTTATTGACTTCTGAAATAATATATATAACCTCTATATGAGCCACCTCAGGGTGGCTGAAACTAAATGAAAGATTTTAAATCTCTTTTTTTTTTTTTTTTTGTGACAGCCTCAAGCTGTCACCCTGGAGAGAGTGCCGTGGCATCACAGCTCACAGCAACCTCCAATTCCTGGGCTCAAGCGAGTCTCTTGCCTCCGCCTCCCAAGTAGCTGGGACTACAGGCACCCGCCACAACACCCAGCCATTTTTTGGTTGCAGACGTCATTGTTGTTTGGTGGGCCCCAGCTGGATTCGAACCCGCCAGCTCAGGTGTACGTGGCTGGCGCCTAGCCTTTAAATCTCATCTTAAGCAGAAATTATTGCACGATGTTTTGTTTTTTTTTTTTGTTTTTTTTTTTTTTTTGCAGTTTTTGTCTGGGGCTGGGTTTGAACCCACCACCTCCGGCACACAGGGCAGCGCCCTACTCCTTTGAGCCATAGGCGCCATCCTATTGTACAATGTTTAACATGTTACTTGACTTTTTCTCCGTCCACCTACAATACTGAACTTGGGTTGATTTGAGAAGTATCTTAACAACAACAACAAAATAGTAAAGCCGAGACATAAAGAAGCACAGGGCACAGTACGTAACACTCCACAGACTGTGGGAAAATCACAGGACACAAGGTTCATTGTGGATTTACCTTCCTTGGCTTTCTTGTGTTCAAGTCTTTCCTTTTGCAAGGATTTCTCTAATCTTGATCTGTGTTCATACACAACTGGAAAAGAAAGAATTAAAACTTGTCTTTAGAAACTCTAAAGCAAAATGAACATCAGTTTTCAGAACAGGAAGAAAATACTGTAGGGTCTTTACATAATTAAAATAAAAACATCTTTGCGCGTTCCCCCATGGCAGGTAAAGAGGAGAACTGGCTACCTGGCCTAATTCCGGGCTGACTCACAACGAGGAAACGAGGGGTCCACCTTCCCTGCGGCTCCTTTTCCTTCTCCTGCGGCTGAAATGCAAGTGTCTCTGAGGTTTTTGCCTCTTCCTGGGCAGCCTGGTCCATGCTGAGGACTGTAACCCCACCTGCATAGCACTTAACCCCACATCTGCACTTTCCATTCTAGTTTCACCTTCCTGGGCACTAGAAGAGTATTTCTATCCAAACACCCATAAATACACAAAGTGGACGTGGATCATTCCTGGGGAGAGGGCCCCATAGCACTGGGTTGACGAGGAGAAGTGTGATCTCCTTCCCCCTCCCAAGTGAAGGAAAACGGGCCAGGAGTGGAGGGCGGGACTCTCCAAAGAACTGGACAGTGTCCGCAGAAGGACAAGTCAGGCTCACCACCTGCCATGGCCAGAAGAGGAGAAACGGCAGAACAGCGCCAGTTCCCTGAGTCCTTCCTGCGCCCCGCCCTCCCTCCCCTGCTCTGAAGCAGCCAGAGCTGCCTGGGGAGCAGGGAGGAAGAGCAGGTGCCCTGGGGCAGGACGGGCGCAACCCCCTTTGCCACTGCAGGCCCCACATCTGCATCCAGCAGGGGCTGGAGGTGGGGCGCCTCACCGTCAACTGAATAAAACGCGTGTCCTTACAGTCTAGACAAGACGAGACAATCACCGAACTGCAGCTATGTGCTTACTGTTTTGTTTGTTTTTTTTCCTTAAAAATCAGATAAAACAGAGAAGCTAGTAAGTTTGTCTTAGATTTTACCCAGGAACAGAAAACCTGTCCCTCAGAGTGAGGGAGAGAACGCATCACATTTTGATGTCTCTGCTGAGTCCTGTGCGTGCAGCACTCGGCTGTGTGTGTGTGATCCGTTCCTGGGCCAGCCAACCCACACCTGCAGCTGTGTGCTTCACGGGTGCCAAGCTCCCCGTGACCACATACGACTCCGTCATCGATCACGGGCTCACCAAATACCATCCACAGCACGGCCCCAGCACAACCAGCGACTGCCAAAGTCGGTATCATCCCCGCAGCCCCCAGCCCTGTCCCTGAGAAACCCCTCGCTGCTGCTCCTTCTGCACGCTCAGCTGGGTTACTGACTGCTGCTCTCCTCCCAGCCTGGTCATCGCCGTGGTCTCCTGGGCCCCGCACCTTCCTGCCCTTTGCACCCCCCTTCTAACCACCTATTCCCAGAGTTCCATCTACTGCTACTGCAAACCTGCTTCTCCTCCCAGCTCCTTCTACAACATCTCCTAGGACACCTGTGACCACCCACGCTGGGCATGTGTCATCTAGCCCAGGCTCATCTTTCCCTCCCGCTCGGCCAGGAGTTATAATCCTTGCCAGTTCCCTGCCTCCACGGGGTTCCCGTTCTACTCATCAGATGATCCATTCACCTTGCACTGTTATTACAAAGGAATTCCATACAAAACACCATGTTTCTTGCCTCCTTAACTATGTAAATTGACAGGAGTGTGGAACTGGACTAAAGGCAGCTGTGATCCACAAAGCCAGGAGGGCACATCGACCGTGGAGAAATGACTTCCCAAACATCTATGTGCATGACCCAGGAGTCCCTCGAACAACGTCTAGAAGCCTCCTGAGACCAAGGTCTGCTGGATTACTTGGACTGGTACTCGCAGGACCAGGCCCTGAATGAGTTTGGAATGAGGAAGGGAAGGCTGAAGACTCACAGCACAGATCCCCACCGAGCCACACCCCAGGACGTGCACTCGCAGCTCAGGAAGGTTGGTGAGGTGGAGAGATGCACAGGGGAAGACGTGTTATGTGGGACCCTGGACCCCCAGAAGCAGGAGCAGGAAGCTGTGGAGACAGGGGCACTTCCCAGCAGGAAGACAGAACTCTCCTCCAACTCCAATGCACAGGCCCAAGTTCCCAGGGGTGGGGCAGGCACAGGTGCACAAACACCAGTTAAAGGCAGTCTGGGTGCACTCATGAGGAAGATTACAGGCTGGATTTCAGCAAGCACACGTCACTTTAAGGAAAGGAACAGCAAAGCGGCCCAGCTCCCTCCCCTGTGGTGAGCTGGAGCTCCTGGAGGGACATCAGGACCATTAGGGAACAATTGCAGCCTGGCAACACCACCACCACCACCACCAACAACAACAACAACAAATCCCATCTATGAGGGCGACTGCATTCACGTCAGAGACTTAAATATTAAACATGATTGTGGAAGGTCAAGGGTAGAAGGAAAAAACTGAATTACAAATTGCAACTCTGGGAAATTCTTTGTCACTTAATGACATACAGCAGCAAAATCACTGTAAACTCACTTTGGTCAACTCAGGGTCATAGGGTACCAGGTAATCGGGTGATAATGACCTTTGGCTTAGAAAGGAAGCAGAGACAGTTTTATACTTGGAAGATGACACTTGCTTATTTTAAATTTTCTCTCTTTTCTTATAACCTCTCCCCTTCACATCTCAATGCTCCTTTTCTAATTGCAACAATAATCTCTTAAAATGCAATTAAATAATTAAGTGACCCAAACTGTAAAAAAAAAAAAAAAAGAAAAGAAAAGAAAGGAAGCAGAGACTCAACAGCGAGATTTCATTCTCAGTTACAAAGTGGAGGGTCAGCCATGTGTTCTGAGTCACGCCCGTAATCCCACCCATCTGGGAAGCCGAGGAGTGTAGATCGCTTGAGCTCCAGAGTTCAAGACCAGCCTGAGCAAGAGTGAGAACCCGTCTCTACTAACAATAAAAAATCTAACCGGGTGTGGTGGTGTGCTCCTGTAGTCCCAGCTACTTGGGAGGCTGAGGCAGGAGGATTGTTTTAGCTCAAGAGTTTTGAGGTTGCTGTGAGCTGTGATGATACCACAGCTCTACCCAGGGGGCAGAGTGAGACTCTGTCTCAAAAAAAAAAAGAAAAGAAAGAAAGTGGAGTCTACAAGCCACAGAGAGTGCAGAGATACAGTGAGAGGGACGGGAAGGTGGCAGACGGTCGGCCCTTCCTTCTCTTCTCTGGGACTCGGGAGACAATGTGCCACAGCTGGTGTCGAGTGCCCACGTAGCAAAAGGAGTCATACAACTGTCTCTGACAGTTTCGTGCTCAGTGGGAATTGACATAGTCAACATTGACATTGTCATAGTCAAATTAATGGCAGTGTATCTCAAGATCCCGGAGACCCTAACATAGACGGTCATAAATGTCCACAAATAACCTGCATGAATCCTATCAAACGTCCACACAAAGGCAAACGTGTTTGTAAGTTATGGTCAAAATTCAAAGGTCTTGGGAAATCTAAGACACCTGCAACGCCAACGCTAAGGCAAAAGGAATGTGCTCTTGCAAACAGAAAAACAAATGTGGCAAGCAGGAACAGTGGATGCCCGAAGAACCCATGTGGGACGCGGTGTTACAGCAGCAGCTCCCCGTCCTGACGATGGCCTGGGGCTGGACAGCAGGGGCTGGAGAGCAGTACAGGGTCCAGTGAGACGGTGCAGCCGTGGGGAAGGAGGGCAGGTGGGGAAGTGCTGCTCTCCATCAGGCACAGGAAAGAAAAAGGGGGAAACTGGAAAAGGAGCTCTTCTCAGAGTGAAGAAACCACACTATATAAAGGGAAATGAGCCCATGGAACTGAGAGTTCCAGGTAAAACAGGGAGAAAGCAAGGGAGAGAAGCGAATGGCCACGAGATGGCTGAGAGCAGAGCTGCGCCCCGGGCCCGAACCTCACTCCTTTCCCCACACGGCAAGTTGCTGAAATTCCTGAACTTCAGTGTCCTTGGACAGCACATGGACTTGTTAATATGCCTGTGTCCCTGGGTGACCATCAGAGTTGCATGAGGTACAATAAGAAACGCTACTAAAATGCTAAAATACTTTTCTACCTGTCTGTGACAGCTTAAAAGTGTCAGAGAAGGAATCTGGTGATGTCTTATGCTTTCTTCCCATCCTATAATTAAAGTCTAATAATACAAAGTTATATACGTACACAGACACACACACACACACACACACACACACACGTGTACACACACACTGACTTCAAAAGGCCAGAATACTGATCTCAGGTTTCTTTTCCTTAAAACATCCGCCTTAGAAGAGAAAGCAAATCATCATTCCATAGCTTATTAAAACCCACAAGCATTTTTAAAAAAAGAAATAAAAATGGAAGGATAGTGAAACAGCCTAGATAGAATCTTTGTGCCCTTGTAGCTCTTCTAGAAAATCTCACCACGAAACGCGCACATACACACTCCCCTTATTTCCATTATCATGCATCTCTGAGCCTTGGAGCTAGTGATTTATCTCTATAGGTTTACTGCTTCACTTAGGGGCAGGACTGCTAATCAATCCTTGTCACCTGTCTCTAGGTGTCTATTTATACTCTCAAGTCAAGGACATCAGTTGGGATGAACTAGAATCTCTGCAACAAAAAGCTACAGAATGAATATCCTCACAGCATCAAACAAGTTTAAGGAAAAATAAATAGAAAAATAATGGTTCTGTCCCAGCACTCAAGATCTTAAACACAGAATAATGCTGCAATGGAGATAAGATTTGAATCACGAGAACTCATGAGAAAAAGATGAACATCCCTAAGACTCGCATCCTCTGATGCTTACTTAAAAAGGAGTTTAATATTTTCCATCCAATCATGAAAGGAAAAAAGGCTTTATTTTCCCTTTAAAAAATGCTTGGGGTTTTCATAATACACCAGCTTCCTACAGTAATCTTCCATTTTAATTCTAACTACCCTCTGCAAGTCACCGGAAAAATTAACTGCAGGCAAAATGCACACCTGTGTCATTTCAGGGCAAACTGCTCCAATTTGGAATCAAAAAACAACACTCTAAAATCAGGGAGAAACCAACACCAAGTGTTTCAGCACCATGAGGCAAAAGAGGGCAATGCTTCTTTGGTAGAAGAAAAGCCTGTGAAATTCTGCTTTTGGTTCTGCCTATAATATTTCATCCTTAAAAAACAAACAAAAAGGGGTAGTATGAAAGTCACAGAATTCAACTTGTGAAACTGTTAGCAGGTAGAATTACTTCTATCACTTGATATATGATAAAAATTCGAAATGAACACACTTATGCTTTTAATAGTTGTGGATAAAGGTTTTTAAGGAGGATAGCAAGAGAGATGACAAAAGATAAAATCAATTGGGTTCGCAGAAGACAATGCCTTTGAGGATATCTTAGGCCTAAAATCAAACATATTTAACACAATTTTATGACAGTATTTGTTCAAACAGCAGAAGGGAGGTGGTGGCCAGCTGGTAATCAAACACAAAGGCAACATCATAGGTACATTCTTCCTTCCGTCTTCCATAATTTCTCCTCGTAAGAAGTCTGAGGAAGAACACGGGATATCTACTTAGAAAGTAGCCACATCAAACCAGGACGGGGCAAGGGACGTGGACGACGGCCGCCGTGGAGGCTCACAGTGCAACCGTGAGCCCGGAGGCCACCCCGGAACACGGCCCTCGGTGGGCACAGGGCACGGCCTTCGCTGCCCCTGCCCACCTCTCTGGACAGCGTCCCCTCCGAGGTCCGAGCCCACCTTCACAGCTTGGCTTCATTAAATCCGATTAATGAATTTCACTCGATCCCAGGTTCACGTCTTCAGTAGAATTCAACCCTTCCCATCTGCTTCACCACTGATGGCAGAATTACCAATTCACCTTCCCCTACATATTCAAGCCCCAGGATTGGGGCAAACCCTCCCCACAGCTTCCTGTCACCTGTGTCCCCTTGGAGCGACCTCCAGAGCCTCAGAAAGCCTTGCCCCTCTGTTCATCCGGCCTGGGCCGGCGGCCTCCTTGCAGAACACACTGGGCCTGCTTTGATATCAGGACCTGGCACGGCCTCCTTCCCCTCCCCGCAGGTCCCCACTGTTCCCTCCGGGAATCTGGGTCACAAGCCTCCTCACTTCTTTCAGATCTTTACTAACAACGACACTGTCTCACCCAGAACCACCTGCCTAAAACTGCAACCACTGCCCGCCCTCCGTCTCCTTTCCAACTTCTGTTTTCTCTTTAGAGCTTACCACACTCCACTATATTTTTTGTTTATTTACTGCCTGTCTATCCTCCCCCATAGAAGCTCAATCAGGGCACGAATTTCTGATTGACTTTTTTTTTTTTTTGTCTATTAATTTCTTTTGCTTTTATTCTGATTGACTTTCTTTCTTGCACTCTTGACCCCTGGTCCACTGAACAGTAGGCCCTCCACAGGGGTGGCCAGACGAGTGAGTGGAGGAACAACCCCATGTTTTCAAGATGGAGACGGGCTGTCTCCTTTGTCCTCCTCACGTGGACCCCAGTCCCTTGGTTTCTGATGTCTAGCAGTTTTCAACAGCACTGGTCCAGGGGGAACGCTGGGCAGACGCGTCATTCTCCTCTTCCTCTGCCCGCCGCCCTCTGCGCCCCAGCCCAAGGGAATTTCCACCGCTGTTGGCTCCCTAGGACCCACACATCCCAGAGAACTGACAGATACAGAGCAAAGACTAGATACAAGTTGATCTGTTGGTGTGTAGGCCCCAACATCGGCGATAGTTAAATCATAGCCTTGAAGCTGGGATGCCTTCAGAACCCTGGGAGAAAAAGAACAGTCTGGTTAGATTTCACCACATGGCAACGGCAGGGGTTTTCTTTTTCTGTACAATAAGGTTCCCATAATAGTTCACGCAAGTGTCTATTTTTGAGTTTGCTAATGCACACAGTTTGTAGTGAGTGAAGTATTAACCGTGGTTGGAACTGCTGCCCAGCTGCCTTTCTATTCTGGATAAAACTTAGACCCCGGCTTTTCCTCACGGCGCTAACTAAAATTTGGCTTTTGCAGACAAGTACGGCATTACCTGACCTTAGATATATCTCTTCACACTACTCTGCTTTTTGGCATTCCTTCAAGTGGCGAGCCACTATACAAGCCTTTCCGTTATTAGATGGAATCTGCTCATTCCTCTGCAAAGGACCCTTTTCCTGGGTGCTCAGAGCTGTTACATCACAGCCCAGCAGTGTTCTAGGCACCTGGGAAACACCAGAGGGCAGAAGTTTCTCTTACAAATAAGTTTATAATCAATTCAGTCCGTGCGAAGAAGCTAACACAGGAAAAACAGAAGACAATCAGAGATGGCCAATGGCTGGGCGGACTGGGACCAGGTGATCCACTGTGGCGCTGGCAGATTTTTAAACCGAATCCCTTTGAGACCTGAGAGAGAAAACATCGTCCTGTCCCATGAAAATGCTGCACTCTGCAAACAAACATCACATTCTAAAGACACAGATACGTGTACATATGCAGCGTGCCAAAAAATGCACACTCATCTTAAGGCAAACACTGTATTGAATTTCTAATATTCAAGCCACATTCGACTTCTGCGATTTTCCGAGGTGCTCAAGGAGACTGTGTTCATCTTTTGTTATTGATATATATTATTACAATCTTACTATAATCTTTTTCCTTTCTTTAAATGCACGTGCTTTATTTGACATGCTTGTATACTGGTAACTTTAAGGACTCACAATAGAAGCAAAAGTCATTCTAAAATTGGATGTACATAAATAGGCCCTGTAGAGTAATATTTTTCTTATCTAGCACTTAGAGTTCATCTGTACAGCATCAAAGCACTTCAGGAAACAATACACAAGAGACCAAGAGAGAGGAGTGAAGGAGAAGAGGAGAAAAGACCGTTCTCGGCCCTGCAAAGCTGATGTAAGAACGTGTAAGAATGCCGTTGAGATGGGCTGAATACACAAAAGCATGTTGCTTTTACTTATAATGGAACTACACATGTATGCATCTATTTTTTAAAATTGAGATGCGTGAACCAAAGATAAAAGACATCTAATTTTTGTAAATTGTCTGATTTTTTTCATGAGAATTTTTCTCTACGGACACTTCTAGTAATGCTAGCAAACAGGAAACAGCCTGAAATCCAGCCCTGGAGTACCAGCCCTTAAAAGGTTTTTAATTGTATTGTGGAGAACATCCTCACCCAGGTCAGGAGCCTGCATGCCATGTGGCTTGTCCTTCCAGACCAAGGAAGCAGGACACGGGCCAGCCACCTTCCTCCAAACTCGCAATTCCAGTGTGAAAAGACGCAGCCCAGGCTGGAAAAGGTTTCACAACAAGCTGACTCATGAAAACAGATACTCACTGGAGGCCTCCTGTCTTTCACATCCATAATATTTCATCCATATAAACTGAGCAAGTATTTATGAAGCACTATACATCAGGCATTATTCTAATATTTGAGACTATATTGTGAGTTAAAAAGTAAAAAAATATATAAATATGCCTTTGGGAAGCTTACATTCTTGCAGAGGGGTGGAGACGACAGAGTGAACATAATAAACAGTAGAATAGCAGGTAATTAGTACTCACAGATGAATTCCACAAACGTAATGTTAAGGAAAGACTCCAGACAGCAAACTGGTACATACTCATGATTCTATTTATAAAAAATTCAAAAACAGGCTCAGCACCTGTGGCTCAAGCGGCTAAGGCACCAGCCACGTACACCTGACCTGGCAGGTTCAAATCCAGCCCGAGCCCGCCAAACAACAATGACAGCTGCAACCAAAAAATGGCCAGGTGTTATGGCGGGCGCCTGTAGTCCCAGCTACTTGGGAGGCGGAGGCAGGAGAATCACTTGAGCCCAGGAATTGGAGGTTGCTGTGAGCTGTGATGTCACAGCACTCTATCCGGGGTGACAGCTTGAGGCTCTGTCTCAAAAAAAACAAAAATCAAAAACAGGCATAGCCTGATGGCTCACCCCTGTAATCTCCGCACTCTGAGACAGGTGTATCACTTGAGCTTAGGAGTTCAAAACCAGTCTGAGCAAGAGTGAGACCCCGTTTCCATTAAAATAAGCAAAACTAACTGGGTGTGGTGGAGGCCCTCTAAAGTCCCAGCTACTTAGGAGGCCGAGACAGAAGGATCATTGGAGCCCACGAGTTTCAGGTTGCTGTGAGCTATGATGTCACTGCACTACCCAGGGTGACAGTGTGGGATGGCCTTTTCTCTGGTGACAGGGACAGGGCACAGTTCATACTGTGCATGTGGAGAGGTCGGGTACCAGCTGGAAGAGAGAAAGAGGGCGCATTACAGGGTGTGGGAAACGCTCTGAGTCTTGGCCTTTGGTGTTCTGTATAAATTCATTGAGCTATTCATAATTCATATACTTTTCTGAATGTATAATTCAACTTTAGTTTTACCAAAAATTTAGAGATTGTATGAAGCAGCTTCCTGTTTATGCAATAACTTGGCATGTGTTGTCTCTAGCTACATAAATGAAATTAATAGTAAAATATAAAACACATTTAGATGTCATTTTCTACAAGCACTCTTCCCCTTCCCAAAAACAATTTCATTCAAACTCTTCACATGACTGCAGTCAGCCCATTTAGTCCTCTTGACAGTTCTAAGCATCCCCACTTTGTGGGATGGGAATGCCATCACTGGGCAGCCTGTCCTAAGCCATCGGAATGATGTAGTAAAAATTCGGATGGTTGTGGTCTCCATTTATCCTATAGGTAAATACACATGTTTTCTATATGCCTAATTTCTGAATATACTGGAGATTTCTTATTTTTTATTCTGTGTTTTACTTCCTTTTATGTGAAAAGGCTTGCTTATAAAGACATTTTATATATGCAATTGTGAGGACACAGCCCTGAAATACCTACACTGTTTTAAACATCACTTACAGCCTTTAAAAAAACAGAGATTTTGTCAGGTGCCGTCCACAATATCTAACCACATAATAAGGTCATTTGGGGCCACTGCGTCCTCTTCACAAATGCTCTCCTGTCTGAAATAGAGCCGCCGGGACAGCACCCAGGAACAGCAGATGTTCTGCACAGGCTCCAGTTCGAAACTACCTCTTTCCCGAGGGGTAATTTTGCAGGAAGAAAGAACTTCATCTTACATCCAAGTACACGCGTTATCACACAGTGCGAAGAATGCACAGATGCAAAACACATTCAGGAAACAGAAGGGAAATGCCCCAGCGACTGACGTGAAGTACACTACGAAAATGGATGGAGGATGGGAAGAATGGATCTGAGGATGGAAAACAATGGGTCCCAGTATGACGCGGACGCACCTGGCTCAGCTGCCGAGTGAAATGTCGATCAGGCGCGGGGGGGGGGGGGGGAGGGCAACACCATACGTGCTGCCCCATACGTGCTGCTTTGGACATTGTTACCAGGGACGTGAAGACAGCACGGACAAGCATGAAGAGTAACCAGGAGACACCAGGCAGCTGGAGGGAAGGTCACTTGCACCCCCAATTCCACGTCTGGGACCTGCGCTGAGGACCCTCTGAAATAAGGCCTGCCTGCTCTCCACGGCCCTGACAATCTCTGGCATTTTACTTTCCTCCACAACCAAACTGGTTAACAACTTACATTTACCACCACAGAAACTGAAAAAGATGTTATTTAGAGACCGTGGGGACAAAGCTAGTGGGGGTGGAGGGGAGATGGTCACTCCAGAGGCCTGAAACTGGCCTCTCCAGTCTGCCTGGAGTTCTCAGGGACATCTTACCTTCTCTTGTCACTTTTTGGACACTTTAAGCTCTGCTTTGGGATAAGAGTGTAAGGATAACTTTTTTAAGACTTCATTTTCTTTTAGGGCATTTTTAAGTTCACAGCAAAACCAAAGGGAAGTTATGCAGAGGTTTCCCATGACCTCCTCTATAATTCTGTTCTCCTATTTGCTACAGAAAAATGAATTATTTTTTTGACGTTAAGAACACACGTGAGTCTGAGTGAATTACACCTTCTGCACAGACGAATCGGGGGTGAGGTAAGGGGATATTTTACCTAATGTGAGGTAAGGGGATATTTTAATCATTATCCTTGTCTGGCATGGAAAAGCCCTCAAGAGTAGACGGCTGAGATCACTGGGTGGGCCCCTCAAAGGTCATCCCTTAGGACATAGTATTGATCAAGAAGGGTGAGGTTTAGAGGGATCACAGGAGACTACTGATGATTTGTGACTTCTGGGGCATTTGCAAAAGCTTCTTCTGGTGAAGACACCTTACGATGATACCTGCATTACACTGGCCCACATCGTGCAAATAAAATGGTCTGAGGCAACAAAGGCGAGATCAGCATGGCCTCACCATGGTCCCAGCAGTTTGATGTCCCTTGTCCTCTGTTCTTCTATAGGACCCTAGGCCTGTCATTGCCGCAGCCTTTTATAAACCATGCACAGATCTGTCACCGCCACTGCACGGGTGATGACTGAGGAGCGAGTCGGCCTCTTTATCATCTGTGCAAACTGCATCAGTATGGGCACCCGCTGAATGTCTGTCAAACAGCTGAATTACACAAATGATCGAATCCAAGGCAGTACACGCTATGAACAGGGTACACTTCCTATCAATTATGTCATAAAGTAGACATACAAAAAGTGTTAATGGTTGACATCGTGATAGATTTTTAAGAGTTCAGTTATGAGAAACTTTAAATTTGACACACCCAGCTTACACCACTGACACCCTCGGAAGTTTCCACGCAAAAGAGGGAGAATATATGCACATTGTTTATCCAAGCACATGAGGCTCTTCTTTGTTTTTTTTTTTTTTGCAGTTTTTGGCCAAAGCCGGGCTTGAACCCAGCACCCCAGTATATGGGGCCGGTGCCCTACTCCTTGAGCCACAGGCAACGCCCAATATGAGGCTCTTCTTAAGGAGCCACTGCGATCAATCAGAGAGTTCCATGACTGATGCTAAAAGAAAGAAAGAAAAAATACATGATGATATCAGCATTCTAAGTAGACATCTGATTTTTCTTTTTGACTCCATTCTACAGTTAAAACTCAGATTAGATCTACTGAAAATAATCAAATAGGACTAAGATATATTACCCCGGGGGGGGGGGAGGGAAGAGTAAAAAACAGGGACAGAGAAACAGACAGAAACTGATGTTGCCAACAGATAATTTAATGAGACTTTTTAAGTAAGTTGGGGACACAACATTGGCCTGAGAGTGCTGAGCTCCGGGCTGGTGACACTGACCAGTTCTATGCTCACAAAGAAAAAACATCACCTTTCTGAGGAGGGGGAGGGGAAGAGGGGAGGGGAGGGGTAAAGGGGAGGGGAGCAGGGAGGGGAAGGGGGAGGGCAGGAGGAGGGGAAGACGACGACAACGACAAAGAAATAAGTGGCCAAGGCCCTTCCAGTGCTGAAATTTATGACTCTAAATATGCTTTTTTTACAGTAAAGGAGAGAGTGGCATCAGCCATACGTAATTCATTCCAAATTAGTTTTGAATACTCTCGATGACTTAAACCGAAATAAGAGAAGAAAGTCAGTTTAGCAGAATGTTGGGGAAGGCTCTAATTTTTTGTTGTTTTAAAAAATGGCTCTTGACAAAAGAAGACCATTTCTATTATTTGTCACCTATGATTTGCAGTAACTTGGAAGCGATTGTGTATCCACTGAGACTCTGTACTTAAGGTGTCGCACTGTGGAATTCTCCTTTCCTGTGTGTATAACTGTGAAAAATGCAAACATATTATCCTTCCCTGACACCGAATGAATGCTAGTAACAGACGCGTCACAAACACACCTGCCACCATAATTGTAAATGGGTCTAATGAGCACGCTTGCTCAGCCTTCTCCGACTTACGTGAGTTTCCATTTGTCCTTCCTGTAGTAACCCTTCTCCACACTGGGAAATAACCAAGCATATCTGATGGGCAGCCTGGACAAAGAGGTGAGAATCCTGCTGGCAAGCGTTCCTCCATGGGGTAATAGAGCTCGGGCACACGTCTACTCACGGGTCTCTGCAGGCAATATGTCACCGTGGAACAGGTCAAAGGCTAGAAGCCTGGAGACTGGGTTTAATTTTTAATCTGAAAAGTATTTGATGCCTTATCATCAGTAAAATAAACGAGTTCGTGCACTGGTTTTGAAGGCCTCTTCCTGCTCTAACATTCTCCAGTCCCCTAATCTGCTTTCAGCAGACAAGGATATGGAGTCAGACTTGGGAGTGACCTGGATAAGCATTTAATGTCTTAGAGAATAAGGATGTGTGGAAACAGCACTGCCCGCCTGGACAGGATCCACTCGGCGGGGACATAATGGAGACAAGAAGAGGAGGGGATGGTATCTTTGTGGCAGAGGGCTTAATACATTTTTGTTTTCCTGCAGAGCATCTGAAAAATGATTAAAAT
Source organism: Perodicticus potto (assembly GCA_963574655.1). Lineage (NCBI taxonomy): Eukaryota > Metazoa > Chordata > Mammalia > Primates > Lorisidae > Perodicticus > Perodicticus potto. Next base: position 35,624 of record CAUYRH010176486.1, on the reverse strand, counting down.
TATTTTGACCGGGCAGCGTCTGTGGCTCAGTGGGTAGGGCGCTGGCCCCATATACCAAGGGTGATGGGTTCAAACCCGGCCCTGGCCAAACTGCAACAAAAAAATAGCCGGGCATTGTGGCGGGCTACTATTGTAGTCCCAGCTACTTGGGAAGCTGAGGCAAGAATATCAGCTAAGCCCAAGAGCTGGAGGTTGCTGTGAGCTGTGATGTCACAGCGCTCTACTGAGGGCAACAAAGTGAGACTCTGTCTCAAAAAATATATATATATATTATGAAGCTGCAGGTAATTTGGAACTAGATGCAAATAGGAAGTTCAGGCCCAGAATAACCCCACTAGGTCCAGATTCCATTAATTCAATATCCACAGTAATTTGAACATGAGTGGCTGATGTTTATTATCATACCACATATTCCTTTTCAAGCAACAACAGTAAAACTAAGTATAGCTATAGCCTTTAAAATAAGAACCATTATGGGTGGAGGGAGGGTAATTGGTGGGATCACACCTACGGTGCATCTTAGAAGGGTACAGGAGAAAATTACTAAATGCAGAATACAAATGTCTTCATACAATTAACTAAGAAAATGCCATGAAGGCTATGTTAAACAGTTTGATGAAAATATTTCAGATTGTATATGAAACCAGCACATTATACCCCTTGATTGCACTAATGTACACAGCTATGATTTAATTAAGAAAAAAAAATTGTGTGGGTTAAAAAAAAAAATGGAGGTTCTGTGATGTAAATTGGTCTGCAATTGAATAGAAAAAGTCACATAGTGAAAAATCCAAAACAAAATAATAAGAAGAAGAAGAACCGTTAACATACTAGACATTTTCCCTTTATTTGATGTTAATTTTTCACCAACAAACTGTGAATCAGAATTACTTAGGGAGAGCCAGTTATTCCACTAAAGATCCTGGTTCTATTGTTTATTACCTTGTAGGTAAATCTGTAACTAAGAAGTTAAATATATCCGCAGGTAAGTGTTCATACATTCAGGAAAAAAGTATTCTTTAAAACTGACTTTAGTAGCAATCATAATGAACTATGCTTTGATAGCCCCTTACCGTTTATATACTAAGGGCTTTTATACCCAATTCACATGCAGTTTGTGGGTGAACAAGTAAAGTGCTAATTGGAAATTACTTCCATCTACTCATTAAAAGATATATGGAGCTTTCTTTAGCCATTAGCTCTTCTTACATGTACAGTGCTCAAAAACACATCCGCGTAAGAAGAATTAAGCTTTTTGGTGATTGGGTATGGTCTTCCTTTCTTGTTCTGAATTTCTGAACAATTACCTCCTAAGAAAAGAAATCCACTTAATATGGTAATTTTGTAAGTCATTCAAAAGAACTGTGAGAAAGAGACTATTATCTTCAAATGTACCTTCAAATCCTCTGAAAATGGAGTCCCTTCCCTAAGAAAGTTGTACGAATAGAGGAAAGTAGGAGAAGCAGAACACGTTCTAATTCCTATTCATGAGTCTTTCATCTTTGCTTTAGAATCTTGAGAAAATACTAGGTAAATTTGCTGTTTGCCATTTTAAAGGACCTACTTTTATGGACTACTTTTAATATGGGTAATTAGGCTAAATTATTAATTATTCAACAACAGAATAAAAATTACCATACTTACAAGTAACTCATCCTTTCAATACCATATATTTATGAGTTAAGAATTCTAGCCCTTGATCCAAAGCAATAAACCTAGGAATACGCTTTAATTATGTATTCTTTTATCTCCTAATTGAATACATAATTAGCAGTATACATAGGTAGACAAAAACAGACGTTATTAGCTTTTCTTCCGAGGTGACCAAATACACGAACACGCATAATATAAAAAGAATCAAAACCCAACAAATCATCCCATGCTGAACACATCAGTGGAACCCAGAATGGACATTAGAGAAATAAAAATAAGGCCAAGACTCAGACAAAAATTCCTGTAAGGCAAAAAGGAAACTTCTACATTACTGATACGCAAAATATACATATTTATTTTGTGCTCATCTTTTCTTTCCAAGTTTCATATATCTAAAAAGAACACTGATTAAATCAAACAGGAGCATATTCATATTCTTCTTGCCTTGTGTTTCACTAGGAATCTACAAAACTAATTTTACAGTTCTTTAACTTTAGAACTAAGAAATTAAAAATGCTATGAGGCTGATTCTCATTCTGAATTTAAATCACTATATAAGATATCACTATATATATCTGATAATACTACATTATAGAATTAAAGTAACTTTCACAGGATTTTCCTTACAAAGTTAATAATCAGAAATTAATCTAGGAGGATAAAACAAATATTGACACTTTAGGGATGAATCTGTCTGCTGGCTTGCATTCCTTACCATGATGAAAACAAATGAAAGCAAACCAACAAAAATTTACTATGATAAAAACCGCTCATGCAACATTCTTAGTATGAAAATAAAGTGGAGAAAACACATGTCTTAAAATTTGGTTTCTGAATGATTCCATTGCTCAGAGCAAGCTTTTGTTTTGAATTCTGAAAACAGGTACGTGATTTACTGTTTACATGGTAACTTTCTGCAGGTTAAAAAAATGTTTTAATATGCTCTGTTCTTAAATGTAAACTAGTACAAGTCTATGGGAAACAGTATGGAGAGTCCTCAAAGAACGAGAAGTAGACGTACCATTCAATCCAGTAATCCGGGGATTGGGTATCTACATAAAAATATGGGATCGACTTAAGTGCCCATCAACTGATGAGTGGATAAAAAAATGTGGTGCGGGGCAGCGCCTGTGGCTCAAAGGAGTAGGGTGCCCACCCATATACTGGAGGTGGCGGGTTCAAACACCCCCCCAAAAAAACTGCAAAAAATTGTGGTGCGAGCAGACAGACACACACACACACCACTACTCAGCCATAAAAATGAATGAAATACTGTCTTTTGCAGCAAGTTGTATGGACTGGAGCTCACGATCATGTGTAAAGCATCTCATCAATGGAAAAACAAATACCGCATGTTCTCACATATGAATAGGAGCTAAACCATGGGTACATGTGGCCATAAAATGCTGCAACGGACAGTTGAAACTAAGAAGGGGGGAGTGTGTGCGGGAGGAATAAAATCTACCCAATGGACCCGTTGTGTACTATGCTGGTGACGGACACACCAAACGCCCTGACTTCAGCCTTGTATGATTCATCCATGTGACAAAACACACTTATGACCCCTAATCTGCTGAAATAGAAAAACCTTAAAAAAACAAAATAAAATCTATTTTTTGTTTGTTTGTTTGTTTTTTTCTGCATGCTATATAAGATACTACAATGTTGATGAAGTTAAGAACAGGATTTGGAATTTTTTTTTTTTTTTTTTTTTTTGTTAGTCTATAAAGGGAAGCTTCATTACTGTTCACCTGTTTTTTTATAAAATTTCTCTAAAATTTAAAATGGAAATAAGAATACATAAAGCAGAACAACTTGGATTAAAAAAAAAAGAACTGCACACCCATTTGCCTTCGATTCTGTAAATAGAGATTAAACAAAAAAATTTTATAGCAGTTCCCTCTGTTGAAATTATGAATTTTTTTTTTTTTTTTTTTTTTTTTTTTTTTGCAGTTTTTGGCCGGGGCTGGGTTTGAACCTGCCACCCCCAGCGTATGGGGCCGGCGCCCTACTCCTTTGAGCCACAGGTGCCACTGAAATTATGCATTTTTTTGTCTCTTAAAAATGTTCTCCATTTTTCAAATTTAACACAAACAACTTTTTGAAATTTAATCATATCAATGAATTACGGCGATACACATTTCACTATAACTCAACTGTTAGGTTTTTTTTTTTTTTTAGACTCAATTTCTAAAAGAAATAAAAGGTCAAAATCTACTTATTAGGCTAGTTCACTGCTGTGCCCACAGGACTCTATACCTTTAATTGAATCTTCACATCTGATCTACATCCCCAATACTAGAAGAAAATCAATGTTCCAATGACAAGTCTTACCAACGATGTAAAGTGATTTATAGTTTAGAATGATTTTCAGTAATATAACCTGAAACACAAAGAATTTTCTTCAATGGATCTACCTTTCTTTCTCCAGAACAAGACTGGCACAGAGGTTTTAATACAAACTCAGATTCAATGGGCTGATTTAAATACAGAGACCAGAACTCTGTAGGTAGAGAAGGTAGAAGTTGTCTATTTAACATTGGCATTTAAATTTGCCAGAATATTTCATTCCCTAACTGTTCCTCTAATTGAGTTTTGCTGCTTTGATGTTCATAGTCTCGGAGTAAAATGAATTAATGATGGAAACAGCAGACTTTCAAAGGTATTCCAAAATACACCGCATGAGAGAAATAAAAACACCTGCTAAGAATTTCATGTCTTCAAATATGCTAAATTTACTTTCCCTCAATGGAGATCTTAAAAGGGGGTCATTAGAGATTTATGTCATCTCTATTTTTATTCACCAAATTATTACATCAAATCAGGAATCTGGCTGTCAAATATTAAGTTTTTGTATAGAAATATGGTGTCACCTACTCACCATTCGCAGGGCAATTAACAACTTTTTTTGAAAGTTGTAATTTAGCAACAAATTAAATTACTAACATTTTCAAAATGCCCACCACACACTGGGCACAGTATAGATGCTTTCACTGGACTTGTAATTTCAGAAATCACGTGTAATCTTTATTTTAACAGGCAAAGGCACTGGCAAGGTAGCTGAGTAATTTACCAAAGGTCGTCCAGACTTTAACGTACAGTCCAAATTTAACCTCAGACCTGTACTCATTCCAAATTTGGGGACAATACATAGCTTCTTCATCTTCCCGAGTTGCAGATTCACTCTGCAGCTTGAGTCCCCAAAGTAATCTTGTGCCTCAGCAAATACAGAGTCATTCAAAGGCAAACTAAAAGAATGCATTATAAAACCTCAAATGAATTTTTACTGCCCTAACAATACACTTAATCAATAACTGCCAATGTTTTTAAGCCCATGGAAACCACCTTACTTTTCCATTAAAAATGTTTTTAAAAAGAGAAAAAAATGAATTTGGGGGAACCCATCCAGAGGAGGAGGCATATAGCATTTTTTTTGCAGTTTCTGGCCAGGGCTGGGTTTGAACCCACAACCTGTGGCATATGGGGCCAGCACCCTACTCTTTTGAGCCACAGGCACTGTCCTGGTATATAGCTTTTTAACTTAAAAGTGAAAGCTTATTAAATGATCACCTTTGTGATTAAAGATCAAACCTATACTCTGATGTAACTGAAGTCAGAGAGAATTCCCCATCTTCTATACTTTAATATTTAGTTAACTCTTCTCTATCCCAAATTGCTAAATCTATTCTAAGACTAGTCCTCCCCAAGTCAATAGTGAAGGTGACAGCTTCTTCTCCATCCTACAAGCCAGGGGCTGGAATTACAGAGGCAAAGTGTACCCACAGAGTGGCACCTGGGCACCAGGTACTGATCACAGCGTCACCTAAGCCTGGGAGGAAGGGTTCCAGGGGCACAGACTCAAGCAGGACCTGACCAAAGTCCAATTCGCACCACCAGTGATTCTCACCTCTTGGCATGCCTGGAGAGAGGGGGGTTGTGCTAAATGAAAGAGGAATGAATTTGAAGTCAGTAGATTTGCACTCAAATTCCTTCTACCTTGATCATTTGGGACATACAGCCATTCTGAACCTTGTCCTTTTAATCAATAGTGTTAAGTATAAAGTTCTAATTCCATGTAAAGCACACAATCGGTACCCGAAGAATTTCAGCTGAATTTTCAACAAGGAGAAGCAGAATCTTAGCCCTGCTTCTCAGGGCGTGGATGATGATGAACAGAAGTGCAACATTCAGAAGAGAGAAACCTGGAGAGGAAAAGCTGGCCATGGCGGCCGTCCTGACGGGAGGCAGAAACCCGCCCAAGGGAAAAGTGAGGCAGCACAGCCAGGAAGATGTCCAAACCGAAATGAGATTCCCAGGGCAGACCAGCCGCCCCAGCAGGCCAGGAGATGACCCATTTTTGGCTGATGACTAACGGGAATGCCAACTTCACTGATGTGAGACTGTATGAGTCACAGGGGTGGGTAACCTGAGACAAGATGTGAGGGTGGAAAAATGCGAGTAATTAATGGGGGCTGTAGAATTTACTTTAATTAAGAAATTCCTTGCTCTGCATGTTTTGTTAACTTAGAGTATCTACAGCAACTGAGACGTCCCCCCACGCGGTCCCCAGGACCTTGCTCTCTTCAAAGCTGAAATGCCTCTGGCTGAGATCCACTGTGGTCAGCTCCAGGCAGGGAGTCGAGTGCCCCACAGCAGTTCAGTCTACTGCTGGCTTCAAAGTGCTTGAAGGATACCTGAAGAGTGGGTCTAATTTTACGGCCAGTTTTGAACTCTGGGTTTTCCATAGGGCCAAATTCCTCCGATCACTCCGCAGTGACACTCAACTGGGGTCGCCCCTCAAGCTGCACCAGAGATCTCAGAGAGGAAAACGGTCTCCAAGGCTGGTGCTCCTGGTGCAGCCCTACACTAGGGAGATAAACAAGGATGTCCTCTGCAAAGTGGGGTGACTACGGATGCCCCTTACCAGGGCACCGTCCCCAGGCACCAGTGCAGGAGCATGAGGCCACGTCAACCTGGTGGGGGAGGGCTGGCGGGAAACGGAAGGCCAGATAACACCCCAGCCCTTAATTAAGCCCCTTCGCTGTCCATACCAACTTCGTCAAGATACCAGTTCTTTTTAAATGAGGCTTTAGAGACTCAACGACTTTCTTGAGGACCCAAAACTAAACGTTGGCAGAGCCATGAGGCATTCTGCCTCCAAAGCCAACCATGATATATTGACTAGAGACAAAAAGTTCAAGAGAAAATGAACTAAAATAATATTCCACTAAGAGAAGTTGTTAAAATATAGGTGAGGGCCAGGCGCAGGGCCTCACGCCTGTAATCCCAACACTCTGGAAGGTCAAGGTGGGTGGATTGCTTGAGCTCAGGAATTCAAGACCAGCCTGAATAAGAGTAAGATTCTGTTTCTGAAAAGAGCCAGATGTTATAGCAGCCACCTACAGTCCCAGCTGCCTGGAGGGCTAGAGCAAGAAGATTGCTAGAGCCCCAAAATTTGAGGTTCCTGTGAGCTGTGATGCCACAGCACTCTTACCAAGGGTGACTGAGTAAGATTCTGTCTTTAAAAAAATATATATATATGTGTATGTGTGTGTGAGAGTGTGTGTGTGTGTATATATATATATATATTTATTTATTTATTTATTTATTTGTCAACCAGAGAGATGTAGAAATGGATCTCAAATAGCTAAAATAAAAATAAAACTTCCCATAATACTTAAACTTAGTTACTTGAGGTCTGGCATGGTGGCTCACATCTGTACTCCTAGCACTCCAGGAGGGCAAAGTGGGAGGATCACTTGATCTTAGGAGTTCAGGATTAGTCTGAACACAAGCCAGACCCCATCTCTACTAAAAATAGAAGAAATTAGCTGGGCATTGTGGCAGGCACCTGTAGTCCCAGCTAATTAGGAGGCTAAGAGGCTGAGACAGGAGGATGGCTTGAGGTTGCTGCGAGCTATGATGACATCATGGCACTGTAGCCAGAACACAGTGAGACTCTGTCTCAACAACAATAACAACAAGAAAGAAACAAAAGAAAAGAAAAAAACGTAATTACTTGAAAAGAAGCAACCTTTGACAGGAGACATGTATCCTTAATATACACAATTCTATCAACCAAGATTTGGTTTCCAGGTTCACAGCAATATTAGATTTTAAAGAGTGAGAGAGACAGAAAGGCTATTATAAGAAGCTGAGAATAGCAAAATATACTATAATCACTACTCAGAGAACTAATTCTAAAGACACAATATGTTTATCATATCATATGTTATCAGCATATTAATAGAATAAAACAATTTGGTTTCAACAAGGCGATCATTACAAATATGTAACTAAATAATTCATCACTTCTACTTATGTAGACCAGGCTTCTTAATGTTTTGTATATACAGTATGGTTTCTTTCCTCATATTCTAAGGTTGTTAAAAAGATCGCAGTATTCCAAGACAAAACAGTGATCTCCCTAACCCTAAGACATCCCGAGGGCATTCCGCGGTGTCCCTCCCCAGTCCCCACGCCTGCCCCGGCCCTGTGACGTTTTCCGTCATGTCCGTCCTCACCCGACCGATGCACAGTCCGCTATTCCTTACTAAAGGGACTCCATGTGAGAGTGAGAGAGAGAGAGATCACACTCTTTGTGTTTTTAACTTCAGAGTCTCTGAGGTAGTATCTTCTGTAGAAGGTAAATTTAGTAAATATTATTTAAGGTAATAAAATTTATGTTTACTAAAATCAATTTTAGAATACAGGGATGCATGCCGAAGTATTTCCCCATAAAAATGATTAAAATAAAACTTCTAAGTCTTGAAAAGGCAAATCTATTTATCCACTTACCAAATAACCGATTGTCTGCTATGTTTCCCACGTTGTTCCAAGCTCTAGGACTGGAATTGTGTACAGGAAATGCCAGTTTTCTGTACTGAGGGTCTTTATAACAACATGGGGGACACACAAGATACACAATAAACAAGGAAATGCAAAATGGCATTTTAAAAATTTCATGTAGTGATAAATGCAAATAAGAAAATGATTTAAGCCAACAGGGTAGACTTGGATAGACGGACTATTATTATTTTCTTAGGGTGCTCCCTCATACAGAAAGGAAGTGGCACGGTTATGACGTCTATAAGTTGTTTAGAGATAAAAACACACAGGCTTCTTGAAAGCAACCACGATATCTCCATGGTTGGCAGAAACGCGTTAGTAACCCACCCTCCAAACTCTCCTGGATGACCTCCACCTCCTGGTACACACACCCGGCGGTACGTCCTTCCCACACAGAACTGGACTGGTCTACGGGCCAACAGCAGATGGCCCAGGTGATGTGACTTCACCACCAAGACCAGGCTGTAGAAGGCTTGGGCCTCTATGTGGGGCTCCCCCTCTCCTGGACCCCTCGCTCTGTGGGAAGCAGCTGCCGTGCCGGGAGGACACAGGCATTCTCTGCAGGGGCACATGTGCGGAGATTCTGTGGCATGTGGGCAACAGTGAGGAAGAGACTCATGGATGAGCTTGGAAGTGGATCCTCCCCCAGGACCAGCCCCTGCCAATTACAACCTTGTGGAAGACCCAGGACCAGAACCGACAAGCTAACCTGCTCCCGGATGTGTGACTTTCAGGAAACAGTGAAATAAATGATAATATGTTCGTTGTTGGAAGTGAAGTTGCTAAGTTTTGGAATAATTTTTCCTTTCAGGAAAAGGTCTACGTTGTTGAAATCTGAGCGGAAGCCTGAACAAAAAGGAAACAGGGATGGCCAGAGCTCAGAGGACAGCGTGGCAGACATGAAGGACAGCAGAAGGGCGTGCATCCGGGCTGTCCCTGAAAAGCTGAAAGGCCTGTGTGGCTGGAAGGCTGTCAGTTCAACAAAATAGCAAGAGAAGAGGTAAAATTTCACTCAAAGACAGATCAGAAATAACATCACCTAATTAATATTTTACAGTGAATAACTTCTGTAAACCTCTGAGCTATGATGTGAAGAATAAGGGTGAGAAGGCAAGAAAATTGAGTCCAGTCGAGAAGAAACCGGCTATCATCTCTAGGAACTCAGATTAGGGGTTAGAAAAAAAAATAATATTACAGCTTGGTGAGATTCACAATATGGATTTTGAAAACAGAGTGAACACAACTGTATGAAAAATTTTATCCATGTTGTCATCATGCCAATGGGGTCTGGCTTCTGGGTGACCCAGATGACACCAGAATAGAGCTGAACAGGGGAAAATTACGTATGATCTAGTGAGACATAACTCAAAATCCAACAAGTAATTTGTAGGTGTGGTGGTTAGAAATTACACTGTGGAAGCTAAAAAGAAGGAAATATCCCTTTAAAAAAGAATTAAGCAGTCAGTAGAAAAGTTCCTTTTGGTGCCTGTTGATGGTGCCAAGCAAATGTTAAAGTGTTTAAGTGATCAACTAGCAAAGTTGAAAAAGAAATAATAAAACAGAGATGAGGAATACCAAAAATAAAGTCAGATTTTCTTTCCACATCAACATATTTCTAAAGGAACAAAGTTAATGACAGAAAGAATTCCTTTGAGCTAAAAAACAAATACACTGGTAATTGGCAGACGACTCACTGGTTTTATAAGACACTTAGAGCTTCACTTACTGGCACTTAACAAGAATCTATATGTTCCCGTTCCGCACACTTTCGGAGCAGGCGCTATTCCCAGAAAGCACAGACACAGTTGCACTGAGGGACGCCTGCCCCCGCCTGCTGCCTCTTCTGTTCCACGCACAGAGACGTGTCCAGACCCTCACAGGGAACGCCCATGCACAGGTCAAGTCTAGAGGCTAGCTGTCGGCGTCTGACACGCTCACGCTGAGATAGGAAGAATCAAGTTTTTAAAAATAAAAATATAAACAAATTGCGATGATGATATTTTACTACAGAAGGCCAGTATGAAAGGCGACAAGTCACCCTCACACACACCCCTCCACTTACATATTCACACACATACAATCACAGAGACATTCATACACACAGAGACCTTAAGTGAAAAGAATTAATAAATACGCGACTTGAAAAGTAATAATGTTTAAAAAATGCTCAAAAATCAGAGAGGTAAGGGAGGCACCTGTGGCTCAAAGGAGTCGAGCGCCGGCCCCTTATACTGGAGGTAGCAGGTTCAAACCCGGCCCCGGCCAAAAAAAAAAGGAAAACATCAGAGAGGCTCTTAAAACAAACAAACAAACAACAACAACAACAACAAAAACCCAGAAAGCAGAGCCTGGGCCTCTGTACATTTTCTACGATCTTTTCACAAGGCATTGGGTACAGGCTGTCATAATAGGAACTAAAATCTTTAAGTATATACTAACGACATAATTTTCTCATTTTTTTCAAAAGAATCTAAGTGAATGTGCATCACTTTTTTTTACACAGCAGAGTATTACATATGTTCAGCATAAGCTTACATGAAATTTAAAATGTCCAAGCTTATGTCCATGCTCTAACTTGTTCTACCCACATATATTAGTATATAACAATAAATCCTAAGGCTTATTATATGTAGTTTTGCAACTCAAATCAGCATATTAAATGTCAAAATACTTTGGTAAAGATGCTCCATTTATTGTATGCCACCGAAAGAAGTCATTCCAACCCAATGGAAAGCCTTTACCAGACTTCATTTACAATCCATTTCCTGACAGCAGCACTTAAATAATCAAATTTACGTCCTACAAGAAAGCTGTGGGCAGGACAAGCTTCAGGAGTCCGTCGCGTAAAAGAACATATCCCCTTATTGCCCTCTGTTTAGACCATGTGAGGTGCTTATTCATCATAAACCCACAACCTCTGCCTAGAAATACAGAAATAGGACTAAATGTACATTATCTCACATTAATCTTATTAAAGGTCTGTATAGGAAAACTGTAAAATGTTTATTCAACAGAAGACGTTTTCTTCTTTTACTTCACATCGTAGCTATTTTTAAACTGACTATGGTAGATGGGTCACCCCTGCCAAATCCTTCACCCCATTCCAGTTACACACTCACACCTGCCTGCGTTCTGCACAGCTTATCCTTGTGGGCAGAGCACCCTTCCCCCTCCTATTAATGTTTGACCAATGGAATGCGGACGGAGCAACAATGTGCCACCTTCAAGGTGCTAACCGCCATCGTCGTCCTGTGTGCCTGCAATCTGCCAACAGAAATACATCCCCAGGCGGACAGGATCTTTTCAGCCCGAGCTGCAGAACGTGAGAACTCGGAGCCTGCCTGAAACTGACCACAAGCTATTATTCAGGCCCAGCCAAGCTCTGCCCATAATGGCCAAGCCCCAGGCAAACTACAGGTCTGTGAACACACTTAGGTTTACTATTCCAAGTACGCTATTGTAAGCTTCTGAGATTCTGAGGTTGATACACACCAAAACTAATACACTGACTCTGTATCTTTACGTAGCTACTCATACAACATTAGTTGCACCAAACCACACCTTTTTGATTTACCTATCTGAATCCTAAACTACTACCGATTTTCTTTTTTTTGAGACAGTCTCACTTTGTCGCCCTCCATAGAGCGCTGTGGTGTCACAGCTCACAGCAACCTCAAACTCCTGGGCTTAAGCAATTCTCCTGTCTCAGCCTCTCAAGTAGCTGGGACTATGGGCGCCCACAACACCCAGCTATTTTTAGAGTCGAGGTCTAGCTCTTGGTCAGGCTGGTCTCCAACCTGTGAGCTCAGGCGATCCGCCCGCCTCAGCCTCCCAAAGTGCTGGATTGTAGGTATGAGCCACTGCGCCCTACTAGTGATTTTCTTTGCTGGTGCTATGCTTCAGAAAACAGACTCAGAATTTTTTTTTAAATAAAGAATTTTTAAAGAACAAAGTTGTCACAGAAAGACATTCATTTTATAACTAAAGTCTAATTTTCCAGAAATAAACTATAATATACTCAATGAACTGTAGTTAAAGAAACCCAAGTTATAATTTTGTAGCCTCAAATGTTTCTCTAATTTACCAAGCAGTTCTCCAAGTGAACCAAAAGAAATACTAAACATCTATCCATACTCTAGTTCTTTTTTCTTTCTCTCTCTCCCTATTTTTTAGCCCTTTCTGAGTAGCTTCCCTCCAAAACTTTACAGGTTTAACAGGTATAACTAACTAGTGTTGGGAGGGGGGAACAGAATGAATTAGTAAAAATCTTGAATTAAAAAGATTTTTAAAATTTTTTTTTAATTAAATCATAGCTGTGTACATTAATGCAATCATGGGGTACAATGTGTTGGTTTTATATACAATTTGAAATATTTTCATTGAACTGGTTACCATAGCTTTTGTGTTCAAACATTTATATTCTACATTTAGTAAGTTTCACCTGTACGCTTCTAAGATGCACCGTAGGTGTGGACCCACCAATTACTCTAGATGTTGTTAAGTACAATTTATCACTTGAGTAGCAAAACATATAGGATGTGCCTGAATTACTAGATAAGAATCTTCTGTTAATTTTTTATATCGAAAGAGAGCTTTCCTTCTTATGTTCCTAAGTAATTTAAAACATTGCTCTTTTAAAAAAGCAATGGGCTTTTGGGGGCAGATTTTGTTTACACAAATATTTTGTTAATTTGTTTCTATCATAATTTGTATGGTAATAAACTTTAGTCTCATGCAAGCAAATTATCACAAATCACAAAAGTAATTTAATGAGATTTTTGTGGAGAAACTTTATGAATGCCTTTGCCCTTTTGGCCATTTATATATAATAAAATGGCAAATGATAAAAAAACTATACTGTGAAAACGTAATGTGTACAATAAATTGATGAATGAGACTCACTGCAGGTTGTTAATCCTTGTTGTCATCACTGTTTACTCAAGCTAGCACCAGACATTTGTGTTAACTCTGTGAAGTTCCTCTTGAATCGTCAGTGGTACTGTGAATCCTTCTAGCAACAGGCAGCATTTCTACACCAGGTATTGGTGAATGTCTTTCAGGAAATTAATTTAGCAAAACACCATCGTTCAGTATGTTGTAATTCTATTTTTTAAAATAATCAAAGAAATAAGTAATTTTTACAACAACTCCTTCCTGGTGTACAAATGGAAAAGTACTAAGTGAGTGTGCGTGTGATTAACAGACAGCAGAGACGCCAGCTAGCACCAGGCAGCGTCTCCGGGAAGTTCTTGTTGGCTGAGCAACATACCTGTGTTTTGAACATTTAAGTTGTAGTTGTTTTCATTTGTGGTCACACGTTAAAATTTGCACTGATAGTAAATAGCCCTAGCAGAGGAGAAGTAAGATAATTTTTCCAAAGCACTCAGGGGGGTCCTTAAGTTGCATGACCTTTAAAAGGTCTTCAAGCACATCACAAAGTGAATCAGGAACGAGGACGTTTGTAGTGGCAGAAACTGATATTATCCAAATGTCCATCGATAGTAGAATGGAGCAACTATGAAAGGCGTACACAGTAGCATAGAAACGGGAAATCCCAACTACACGGAAAGTTTGGATGCATTCTACAAAGTTACGCAAAAGAAGCCAGACACTTTCATTTACATAAAGTACAAAAACAGGTGAAACCAACCCTTGGTGCTTATTCTTAGTGGGTGGGGGACAGTCAGTGAATGAAAGAGGTGCAAAGAAGCTTCTGGAATGCTGGCACTGTTTGTTTTAATTTTGTTGGTTATACACATAATTTTGAAATTTTATCAAGCAGTTTACTTAAATGTATGTCCTTTTATGCATCTCAAAGTCGAATAAACTATTAAAAACAACGTATTCCATCTAACTGAATGCTAAGTTTGATTAGACTAGTCATATGCTCAATATATGTTCAATATTTTATTTTTGACATATGTGAATCATTCTATCATTTAGATAAAAATAATTTTTAAAAGTTCTTAAATATAAAATATAAGAACTCAATATATTAGCTTTTCTATATCATGAATACTAATTTTAAAATTAATCTTTTTTTTGAGACAGAGCCTCAAGCTGTTGCCCTGGGTAGAGTGCTGTGGCATCACAGCTCACAGCAACCTCCAACTCCTGGGCTCAAGCGATTCTCCTGTCTCCACCTTCCAAGTAGCTGGGACTACAGGCGCCCGCCACAATGCCTGGCTATTTTTTGGTTGCAGCCGTCATTGTGGTTTGGCAGGCCTGAGCTGGATTCGAACCCACCAGCTTAGGTGTATGTGGCTGGTGCCTTAGTTGCTTGAGCCACAGGCACCGAGCCTAAAATTAATCTTTAAAATGCCTTTATTATATTATTGTTGATACTATACAAAGCTAAAATTTTCTGTACATAAAATCATTTTTGTATCATGTACTATGTAAAAATGAAGAAAAGAAAATTCTGTTAAGAGTTTGTGAGATTATGTTATAATGAAACAATTCCAAGAATGTAACCATTTCAGCCAAGCAGGAAAGCAGGGCTACACCTTAATAATGGAGAAAAATTACAGTTAGAGCTGTAGAGATCTGTAAAGAAATCCAGACCTGCCAGATACACAGAAGATAGGGGTTCGGAGACATCTTGTCACCAGCCCCCTCCATCAGGACTGGTCAGTTCCATCCAGAAATAGCCGGAGAAGGTAGAGTGACAGTGAGGGACCCCAGGGGTGAGGAGGACAAGTGGGGAGGGAGGCCAGCTTGCAAAGTGGGTGCAGAGGGATGCAGTGACCCAGGAACAGAGCCTGCACATGGAATTCCAAGGGGTTAAGGCCCAGAAAATCTGTTCCACCCACCACAGCCTCTGTGGGGTTGTACCGGGAACCAGCTGGAATTCTGGTGGGCCTATCCCTCTGAGCTGAGAGTGTGTGTGAACAAGGCAGAACGGGGGACCCACGGGACTTTGGGGCACGGAAGCAGCCCTGTTGTGGAGGGCTGGTGAGAGCACGGACTGCCCGGATGCCCTAGTGCAGAGTACAGGTAGGTCGGGGGTGGAGCTGGTCAGCAGGAAACCTGGCTGTCTAGGCTTTACCACTCCACTTCAGTGAGTCACAGGGAGCAGAGATCACAGAGGCCCTGACTCAGCAGACACCCAGGGGCCCAGCTTGGCAGCTCTCCAGGGAGCAGGTCCAGGCCCGGCTCTGGCTCCACCTCCCCAGTCAAGGACAGGTGTCTCTGGGTTAAGCCCACAGTGCCGTGGCCCAGTCAGGTAGGAGAGACGCTGTCTTCCACACAGACTACCTTTTAATCTCCAAGTACAATTTGGATCACTGAGACATGTCTCCCACCTCAAAAAAAAACTTTCATAGAGCACCCTGACTGGCCACGAAAGTGGGTAATCATGTCCAGAGTACTCTCCAGGAATGCACCCCCTACCCCCCACCTTCAACCCTTGTGCCACTAACAATCCCAGAATAAAACAAGAAAACCAGACCCAATCTCTATGGCAACCAACTGAGAAGCTGTGGGCTTTTTTCCTAATACTGGAACACCACCTAGTATTCCCGCTTGGCTTTTTTTTAATTCTTAAACTCCTAAATTCATAGTATTTACAATTAAAATTTTTTTCTTTTTCCCTTTACTTACGTCTCGCATAGCACCAAAGAAGACAACTAATCTCAGATATACATACATTTCTTTGTTATCTTTCTTTCATTTTTACCTTATTATGAATATTTTCTTTTTATTGGTTTTTCTTGCTCTCTTCTTTTTCTCCTTTCTTCCCTCTTCCAAAGGGGCTACTTCAACCTCAAAGAACAGAGACAAAGAGGATCAAAGGGAACGAGAAAATGAGAGATGTGGGGAAGGAAATAAAGAAGAAGAAACCACAGGAGGAAGCAAGGAAAGGAAAACACTGGTAACATGAAGAATCAGGACAGAGCAGCTCCCCAGGAGATCACAACACACTTACCACAGAAGAGCCCCGCTCTGAAGAAAGCATGGAAATGACAGAAAGAAACCCCACGGGATTCAGAGCACCTCCCCAAGGGGATCACAAAGCAGTGACCACAGAAGACCCTGGCCATGAAGAAACCATGGAAATGATGGGAAGAAACTTCAGATTATTGATACCAAAAATGATGAAGGAAATTAAAGAAAAAGTGGAAAATCACAAAAAGGAAATGAAAAATTGACCCAAGAAGTGAATGAAAGACAAAACAACGTCTCCAAAGACCTGGGCAAAAGATAAAATGGACCTTGAGGAATTGAAGAAGTCATTCAGGAAGTCTCAAAATATAGTATCAAGTTTCAAAGACAGATTAAACCATGGAGAAGAAAGAATCCCAGAGCTTGAAGACAAAGCCAGTTATTTAAAAAGGTAGAAAAGAAGCGAGCAAAAGCAGGGAAATCTCGTAGAGTTATGGGATTGCACAAAGTGTACAAACACGTGAATAACAGGTGTCCCTGAAGGAGAAGAAGAGAATCCCAATGGCATGGAAGTCCTAGTTGATGATATTATAAGTGAAAATTTCCCAGGCATTGCCAAAGATTCAGACAAAGATCCACCTACCAGATGGATATTGAACCCTGGGTCAACTCAACTCAAACAGCATTGTAATTAACCTTCCCCAAGTCCAAAGGTAAGAGAATTCCATAAGCAGCCAGGCATAAGCAGCAGCTCACCTACAAAAGCAAAGCCATCAGGCAACTGGAACTGGTCTCAGCAGAAACTTCACAAGCCAGAAGAGACTGGACTCCCACCTTCAATCTTCTCAAGCAAAGTACCTATCAGCCTAGGATTCTGTATCCTGCAAAACTAAGTTTCATATTCAACAGAGAAATCAAATTATTTACTGACAACCAAACATTGAGGAAATTTTTCACCACAAAATCTACTATGCAGGAAGTACCCAGCCCAGTAGTATATGCAGACCAGTACAATGGACCACCAACAAAGTAAAGACACTTGAAAACTAAAAGAAAAAGCCTGCTTCTGCAATGGCCCATGTGATAAAATAAGGCAACATATCTCTACACAATAAGATGAACCTAGCTGCTCCTCACTCATCAATTCTCTCAATAAATGTGAACGGCTTGAATTGCCCACTGAAGAGGCACAGGCTGGCTGACTAGTTAAAGGACATACAAGCTTGATATATAGTATCTTCATGAAACACATCTAACTCTTAAGGACAAATCAAGACTCGGGGTGAAATATTAGAAAACAGTATTTCAGGAAAATGAAAACCACATAAAAGTGGGCATCATGATCCTTTTTGCAGATACAATTGTCTTTAAATCAACAAAAGTAAATAAAGATGGAGACAACACACAGGCCAAGAGAACAATACAAGAAGACATTTCAGTATTTATGTACCCAACACTAATGCCCTCAGATTTATAAAATGAATACTTGATTTGAACAATATGATAACATACACCCCACTGACAGAAATGGACAGATCCTCCAGGCAGAAACAAAACAAAGAAATGATGGCATCACATGTAACTCTAAAATAAATGGGTTTCACAAACATATACTAAACATTTCACCCAGATACTACTGAATATATGTTCTTTGCATTGGCCAATGGATCATTCTCCAAGATCAATCCTATTCTAGGACACAAATCAAAGCTCAACAAACTTAGAAGTATCGAAGTTATACCTTGTATCTTTACACACCCCAAAAAAATAAAAGTAGAACTCAACTCCAACAAAAATACACATCCCCATACAAAGTCATGGAAACTAAACAACCTTTTGCTGAACTATAGCTGAGTCAAGGAGGATATAAAGAAAGAAATCATTAGATTCTTTGAACAAAATGACAATGAATCCACAGCTGTCAAAACCTGTGGGATACTGCACAAGTAGTCCTAAAAAGGAAATTTATCATATTAAATGCCAACATCCAGAAATCTGAAAGAGCACACATCAACAATCTAATGAATCATCTCAAAAACAAGAAAAAATGGAAAAGGAAGAGCAATCTAATCCCACACTCAGTGAAGAAAAGAAATAACTAAAATTAGATCAGAACTAAATGAAATTGAGAACAAAAGAGCCGTTCCAAAGGTTAACAAAAAATTAGTTGGTTCTTTCAAAAGACAAAAATCAATAAACTCTTGGCCAGACTAATTAGAAATAGAAAAGTAAGGTCTCCAATAAGCTCAATCAGAAAAGACAGAGGAGAAATAGCTACAGATAATAAAGAAATACAAAAGATAATCACTAAGTACTATGAAAAAACTCTATGCCCAGAAATTTTTAAATGTGGAGGAAATGAACCAACATGTGGAATCATACCACTTCCCTAGGCTCAACAAGGAAGAAATAGAACACTTGAACAGACCAATATCAACCATCAAAATCGCAACAACAATAAATAAGCTTCCAAGAATAAAAGTCCTGGACAAAATGGTTTCACACCAGAATTCCACCAAAACTTCAAAGAGCTCACATCTATATTGCAAAACCTATTCCAAAACATGAAGATGGAAGGAAACCTCCCCAACTCCTTCTATAAAACAAATATCATCCTGATACCAAAACCAGGAAAGGACTCAACAAAAAAAACTACAGACCAATTTCATTAATAAATATTGACATAATAATACTCAATAAAATCTGAGCAAACAGAATTCAGCTACACATCAAAAAAATAAAACATCACAGTCAACTGGGCTTCATCCCAGGGACACAAGGATGATTCACCATAGCAACTCCATAAACATAACCCACCACATAAACAGAAGTAAAAACAAAGACCATGTAATCCTCTTGATCAATGCAGAAAAAGCATTGGACAAAATTCAGCATCCTTGTTTGGTAAGAACACATAAAAAAATAATTTACAGTCCCACCAACAGTGCAAAAGTGTTCCCTTCTTGCCACAACCACAGAAGCATCTGCAGTTTTGAGATTTTGTGATGTGAGCCATTCTCACTGAAGTTAGATGATATCTCAGGGTGGTTTTGATTTGCATTTCTCTAATAATTAGGGACAGTAAGCATTTTTTCGTATGTTTGTTAGCCATTCATCTGTCTTCTTTAGAGAAGGTTCTCTTCATCTCTCTTGCCCAGTGATTTTTATATTTATTAATTTGAGTTCTCTGTAGATCCTAGTTGCCAAACTTTTGTCTGATTCAAAATATTCAAATATCCTTTGCCATTGTGTAGGTTGTCTATTTACTTTGGTTGTTATCTCCTTAACTGTACAGAAACTTTTAAGTTTAATTAAGTCCTATTTGTTTATATTTGTTATTGCAATTGCCATGGAAGTCTTCCTCATAAAGTCCTTTCTCAAACTGATTTTATGCTGTTGGTGGGACTGCAAACTAATACAACCTTTTTGGAAGGAGGTATGGATGGAGAAACCTCAAAGAACTCAAGCTAGATTTTCCATTTGGTCCTGGAATCCCATTGCTGGGCATCTACCCAAAAGAAAAATATCCTTCTACCACAAGGACACTTGCACTAGATTGTTTATTGCAGCTCAATCTACAATTGCCAAAATGTGAAACAACCTAAATGCCCACCAACCCAGGAATGTATTAACAAGCTGTGGTATATGTATACTATTGAATAGGATTTACCCACTAAAAAAATGGAGACTTTACATCTTTTGTATTCACCTGGATAGATGTGGAACACATTATTCTTAGTAAAGCATCACAAGAATGGAGAAGCATGAATCCCATGTACTCAGTTCTGATATGAGAACGATTAATGACCTAGTACGTGGTGGGGAGAGTTGAGAAAAGGAAGTGGGGAGGAGGTGGGAAGATACAGGGTGTGACACACCTTTTAGGGGCAGGACACAATTATAAGAGGGTCTTTATCTAACAAATGCAATCAATGTAACCTGGTTCTGTGTACCCTCAATGAATCCCCAACAATAAAAAAAAAAAGGAAAGAAAACAGGCATACATGAGGTATTTCTTAAATTCTTAGAAGCCATCTATGATAAATCCATAGCCAATATCACACTGAATGGAGCAAAAATGAAAGCATTTTCACTTAGAACTGAAACCAGAGAAGCATGAATCCCATGTACTCAATTGCCACAACCATTCAACACAGTGCTGAAGTCCTAGCCAATGAAGAGAAAGATATCAAGGAATGAGCACAGGGGAGTCAAACTATCACTCTTTGCTGATGATATAATCTTATATGTAGAAAAACCCAAGGATTCAACTGGGAGACCCCCGGAAATGATCAAGAATTAGCAAACATCTCAGGATATAAAGTCAATGTTCACAAAATCAGTAGCCTTCATACATGCTAGGTTAAGAGGCAAGCTGAGAATCAAATCAGAGATACAATCCCTTCAGTACCTTCCAAGGTATTTCCTCAAAGAAAATAAAATACCTTGGAATATACTTAACAAAGGATATGAAGGATCTCTACAGAGAGAACTCTGAAGTAGCAGAGGATGTTAACACATGGAAGAGCATGCCGTGCTAATGGCTGGGAAGAATCAACATCGTTGAAATGTCTATAATGCAAAAAGAAATCTATGGATTTAATACAATTCCCACTGAAATACAAATGCCATACTTCTAAGAACTTAAAAAATCAGTTTGTCATTTCATAAGAAATTAGAAAAAAAAAACCAAATAGCCAAGGCAATTCTACAAAATTATAAATCTAGGGGGAGGTCACATTATCAGACATCAGGTTATACAACGAGTCTACAGTGATCAAAATAGCATGATACTGGCATAAAAATAGACACACATATCTAGGAAATAGAACTGTGTACCTAGAGATGAAAGCAGCCCCATATCCCCTTCTGATCTTCAGTAAAGCAAACGAAAGCATTCACTGGGGAAAAGAATCCCTATTTAATAAATGGTGGTAGGAGAACTGCTTAGCCACATGTAAAAGACTGAAACTGGACCCACACCTCTCGCCACTTATAAAAATTAACCTACTATGGATACAAGATTTAAATATAAAACATGAAACTATAAAATCTCTGAATCTTATTGGCCTAGGAAAAGAATTTATTAAGAAAACCACACTGGCAATTGAAGCAACAACAAAAATAAACAAAGGGGACCCAATCACGTTAAAGGGGCCTGAGTAAGCTGTCCTTCTGCACAGCTAAGGACACAATCAATAAAACAAGTAGATAACCTTCAGGGTGTGAGAAGACATTTGCACACTGTAAATGTGACAAAGGGCTAATAACCAGAATCTACAAAGAACTCAACCAAATCAACAAGAAAGACCCGAAATGATCTCATTAAAAACTGGCCAAGAGGGCAGCGCCTGTGGCTCATGGAGTAGGCACTGGCCCCATATACCGAAGGTGGCAGGTTCAAACCCAGCCTCGGCCGAACTGCAAAACAGAAAAATAGCTGAGCATTGTGGAGAGCGCCTGTAATCCCAGCTACTCAGGAGGCTGAGGCAAGAGAATCGCCTAGGCCCAGGAGTTGGAGGTAGCTGTGAGCTGTGTGACGCCACAGCACTCTACCAAGGGCAATAACGTGAGACTCTGTCTCTACAAAAAAACAAAAAATACCTGGCCAAGAGATATGAACAGAATTGTTCTCATAAAAACAGGAGTAGACAAAAAACAGATGAAAAGTGCTCATCATCCCTAATCGCCAGAGAAATGCAAATCAAAACCACTTTGAGATTTTACCTAACACCAGTAAGAATGGTCCACATCACAGGTCCCAAGGCAGGAGAGGCTTGCGTGGGTGTGGAGAGACGGAAAACTCATGCGTTATTGGTGGGGCTGCAAACTAGTACAGCTTTTACAGAAAGAAGTATGGAGAGTCCTCAAAGATCTAAAAGTAGACCTTCCATCTGATCTTGCAATCCCATTACTAGGTATCTACCCAAAAGAAAAAAAGTCATTTTGTCATAAGGACATTTACACTTGACTGTTCATAGCAGCTCAATTCACAATGGGCAATGAACCCAAGCACCCTTCAGCCCATGAATGGACTAATAAACTGTGTTATATGTACACCGCGGAATGCTATGCAGGAGATCGTCTGTCTTTTATAACAACCGGGAAGGATTTAGAGAGCACTCTCTCAGGTTAAGTATCACGAGAGTGGGAAAAAACAAGCATCCCATATACAATACTAACTTGAAACTTGCAGATTAAAAACTACAGCCCAAATGGGAGAAAAACTCACGTAACTTCAAGAAGAGGAAGGAAGATGGTTTCAGTAAATTCCCACCCAACGGGTACAAAGCACGGGTACGTGGCAAACTTCCTCGGTGGGGGACAGAACTGTAACTCGACTTTACCCCACAAACGCGAATGATGCACCCTCATGGCCTGAAATTTTTAAAAAATCCCAACCTGTCACCAACAAGCTGTTTGGCCTATGTTAGATCAGTGCTGCCCAGCAGAAATACATTTTGAATTGTGTGCAATCTTTAAACTTCTATTAGACACATTTTTAACAAGTGGGAAGTGCAAGTTACACACCATTATGTTACATGACACAAGAGTCAAAATGTAGGACTGCTAAAATAAAGTTGTGTTCAACAGAAAAATACTTTACCTTACTATGGTTTACAATTCTTTTTTCTTTGTTTTTGTAGAGACAGAGTCTCACTGTATCGACCTCTGTAGAGTACCGTGGCATCGCAGCTCACTTTGTCGCCCTCTGTAGAGTGCAGTGGCGTCACAGCTCACAGCAACCTCCAACCCCTGGGCTTAGGTGATTCTCTTGCCTCAGCCTCCCGAGTAGCTGGGACTACCAGCACCTGCCCTAACACTGCTATTTTTTTCGTTGCAGTTCAGCTGGGGCCAGGTTTGAACCCACCACCCTTGGTATATGGGGCCGGTGCCTTACTGACTGAGCCACAGGCACCGCCCTATGGTTTACAATTTTTAATTTAAATTAATTAAAATTAAATAAAATGTAAGCGACAGTCCCTCAGTTACACTAACATAGGACCAGTGGCCGCTGAAGCAGACAGCACAGCTGTGACACGATTCTATCTCTCTGAGGATCACTTTCTTCACTGATAAATAAAAAAAGCAATTCAAATAAAGAATTTCCAATTTCGGTGCTTACAGAGGACAGGCCAGTAAAACAAATGCCCAAAGAAATCACACTAGGGATTTTGGCCACCTGAACCCCACACGCCCCATTCCCACAGCTATTCACCGCCTAGAAATTCAGCGGGGCAGGGTCCTAGGACTTTCCAAAGTTGGAACCTGCCCGCTACTGTAAAGTATCTGTCTCATTCTGCGTAGACTTTATGTGACATCTTTCAGAGCACCACATGGGCTAAACCAAAGCACTTCCAGGGACTGGGATTGGTAACCTGGGCTCTAAGAACTTCCTTTCCTGTTCTTTTATTTCATGATTTATTTATAGTTGTAATACGACTTCGACACCTGGAATCTGAAAACAGCAGGAGAATCAGGTGAGGGGGAGCTTTAGAGCCACCTGAAAGTCAGGTGTAGGTAAAGACGCTGCTACCAGGCAGTGGCAGCCTGGTGACTGTCAGCCGGGACTCGGCAGCAGGGTAAGGACCGGCTACAGCCAGGATGCAGGAGTGTCTTAGAAGGAATCGCACTAAGACAGGAGAACACCCAAGCCCCTAGGGCAAAATCAAGGAAAAACGTTCCAGAGAGAGAAGAAAATGTGGTGAAGCTGAGCTCCCCGGAGTGACCACCACCCTCTTACCCTGGGACCCAGTCCCTGCAGAAAATGAGGGGGTCTTTCGGGGCATGTCAGATCCAGGAAGGAGCAAGGTAAACACGGTATAACAGTGGAAACCTTCAGAAGTGAAACACGGATTAGCAGTTTGAGCGGCCGTCAGCACCTCCCCCGGATACAGTGGAAGGGAGTGGGGGGTGACAGGTGGATTCTGAGAACAGGTGAGTCACCCTCTGAGAATACGCTTAACTGGCAGAATCTGAACAAGCAGAATATGCATAGAGGCGGCAAAGTCAGAAACTTGTTTGGGGGTACAGCTAAATCCCATTTTTAGTTCCAGGGTAAGGAAGCCTTGGAAACTAAGAATTACGCATATTAGTAAGACTCCCAAGTTTGAGTGAAGTAACTTGAGCACTAATCCCACACGTGTCACTGTCTTGCTGTGTGACTTCTGTTTCTCCAGATTTAAAATGGTATTGATATAACACACTGCTTTCCTCTATAACTCAGGGTTGCTTTCAGGATCAAATGCTATCAAATGTAACCCTCTGAAATAGTGTTTTTCAATCTTTTTTATCTCACAACACACTTGAACCTAGAGTTAAACTTCCACGGCACATTTAAATTATGTGGATCAAATAAAAGAGTAAAGAAAAGAATATACTTACAGTGCTTTGATCTTCTTTAAAAAATAATTTAACTAATGATCTTTAAAAATTTTTGGCCACACACCTAAGATCCTCTCAGGCACACCAATGTGCTGTGGCACACCGGTTGAAAATCACTGCCTATATCAGTGTTGTTTTCAGGATCAAGTATACAGCAATTTTGAAAGTACAAACTTCTCATATAATTCCAAGAGTTTTAAAGCTATTCACTAAGCAGTTACTAGCAGGTTCACACAATGCAATTTTTTAAATCTCTGATCAGGATTCCTCTTTAATTTTGGGAAGGGTAGATGGTCAGGGCTTCAGAAGGAGAGCATCCAGCACTCAACCCCCCATTACACGCCCAGCCACTTGCACTCACGTCTAGAGAGCTCACGGAGGGGTCCAGGGCACTCAGATTCCAAGATGGTCTTGAAGGACCCGGAATGTATTTGTCCAAAGCAGTGGTTCTTAACCTTTTTCAGATCACTGATGCTTTGAGGATCTGATAAAATCATAGCTTCTGTGTTACAAAAAGCTGCATAGACAAAATTGACATATATTTTCAGGAAGTTCATGGATCCCCACCCAAATTAAAAACGGCACCCTTAACAAAGAGAGGGCTGTGGACGAGACAGTCTCAGTGTGGTCTTAAGAAGCGCCTGGCGGCTAGTTAGGGGGCAGGTTTGAGAACAGCTGGAGGCAGCAAAAAAACCAAGGAGACTTTCTCTAAAGCCTCAGCCCTACTCAAGACTGGAATTGTGACCATGGGACCCTCAGATGAAGACTTTTTGAGTCTTTTGAGTCACGCATACACTCGGAAATACCATCATCATGGCTAACTGGTAGCCAATGCTTCCTTGGACAGTTTCAACAGAAGGGAACATCCTCCAGCTCAGTCCATAAAGATCCTAACCAAACTCAGAGAGCAAAAAGGCAAGTGACAAAAAAACAGTGTGGAAATCTCCCTAAGACCCCACCATCGAGCACATTCCAGGTCTCCTGGAAAATCCCCCCACTTTGGCTTCAGGAATGGAGAACAGAGAAGACCTCACATGAGACTTACAGTATCAGTGTTAATATCACCAAGAGTATCAGTCCACAGTGGCCCAGAGGACCACTGACCATCACGGCAGCAGCCCGGTAATACAGGACAAGCGACGTCCCAGCCAGCTGGGTGGAGCTGGGGAGGACGGACCGGCTGCCTCTGCCTTGGTGATGTTGGTACAGCAAGCAGAGGAACCAGCCGGCTGGAGGGTGCGCAGGGGTCCCCGCAGGAGCCTCCAGGAGCTGGAGGGGACGGACAACTTCTCGGGAGACACCAGCACCCTAGGTTTCCCTCACCTTGCACTGAACAGCGAACCCCCGACTTCCCAGACCTGGTCAATTTCATGTAAATTTCCTGGACCTGGGAATGAAAGGGATTGTAGCCGTTCATCAGTGACCCAGACATGTCCCTGACCCAGACATGTCCCAGACACACTAAATGTAACTACTGAGCAGGGCTAAATGACACTACAGAGGGCCCCATGCTACTATATATATATATATCCCTAGATAAAGAGCCCCGAGACAAACAGAAAGAGCTTTTCTCTCCCTGCCAGGAGCTTTGGTGTTTTTTCATTCTTTTCTGTAAATAAATCCTGTCTAACCACTGATCTGTGGTTGGCAGATTCATTCTTCGAATAACCGAGACCAAGAACCTACTGAAGATGAAATTCCGGTATCACCAGGACCCGTACACAAAGCAACGGGTGAATCACAGATTCTGCAGAAACTCAGCAGCAGCTTCCACTGACAGCAGCACAGCTCCTGATCCTGGCCCGAATCCGGCCCCAGCTCACTTTAACAGAATATCATCTATCCATCTATCCACTCCCCAATCTAATCTCATTAAGAAAAGTATTGAAAAGCAGAATGAAAGTCAAATGAAAAATGGAAATATTTCTCTCATGTATTTCAATCACCAAAATATGTTCAGGTGAACAAAGTCATACCATAGACTTGGAATTACAACTGTTCAGAACACATTTAATGACTTCTAATAACATGCTCTTAATGTGTACTTTTGATTTCAATGATATCGTGGAAGGATATTCATATATTGCAAGTTTTCCTTTTTAAAGTTTTTAAAAATTATGGGTACATAATGGTTGCATGTATTTATATGGCACGTGTGTAATGCAATTTTTCAAACTTGACTTTCAAAGTAGGGGTGAATAAAAACGCTGAAATTATCAGTAATGCAATTAATGCTCTTTCCTTGGATCGAAGGTACCTTTCTAAAACCAGCAAAATTATGTAAAAAAATTACCTTCTACCAAACAATGAGATCTTCACCAAGGACACAGTCTATGAAGTCAAAATGAGCATTCAGAAGCACATAAACACCGCATGAACATACATACTGTACAAATCTCAGCTACTTGCCAAATAAATACAGAAACACAGTACTTACAGGTGGGTTTTTGAAACTCTTCAAAAACCTGGTGCCTTCCTCTTTGGTACTTTCCCCTGACAACTTATCAATTAGGTTTATATTTCTGACAGTCACATGGGATTTTAATTTTCCCAGATCAGAAGGTTTAAATACCAGATCATTTCCTTCTGAAGTGTCATGATTTCAGATGCCACCTCTTGCTAATAAACTTCAAATTTCAATGGTAAATTGCATTTTAATATGTTGTAAACAGTTTTACAAAAGTATTAAATCAGATAACCCAAGAAAAGAATTTAAAAGCATTCCTGGTGCATAGCAAATGCTCAGTGAAGTTAGCTTCTGAAAACTTCAGCAATGATGATGTCACCAATGCATTCAAATAAGCCTTGCCATCCTACGGTAGGCTGCTACTCAGGGGCCTCAACTGATCTCCACCCTCTGTAATCCAGATCCTCAGAAACCACGTCCCCTGTGCATGTGCTGAACTTAGAAACTAATGAACAGAATATGGCAGCAGTGACGGGGCATCACTTCTTAGACCAGGTTGTTAAGATGCTGCCACCTTCCTCTTAGATATTCACACCACCTCTCACCCGCCTGGAGCTCCTTTCCTAAGGCGGGCCAGCTCTGATACTGTCATCTCCCCCTGTGGAAGGGCCCAGATGAGAGAGATTGGAAGTGGATTTTCTAAAGCCTGCCAAGAGCCACACAAGTGAATTTTGAAGTAGATCATCTGACCTCAGTGAAGATGACCACAACCATGGCCAGCAGACTGATGCAACCTTGCAAGGGATCCAGACAGAGGCACTCAGCTAAGCCCACATTCCCTCCCATGGGAACTGTGAGACAGAGCTCATTGTTCTAAGTGAACTAAGTGCAGGGTAATTAGCTTGGTTGGAAAGATAACTAATATTGATCTTAGAGGTGGGGTGCTGCCTAGAAGTTTAAAGTGGGAGCAGCCTTGGAAATGTGTAGTGAGTGGACCCTAAGAAGAGTGTTTGTGAAAGCGTCAGGTGCCTTGAAGATGCCGTTCGCAGAATTTGGGACTTTAAGGTTGATGTAAGGGCTTAAATGTAAGTGAGAAATGTTTATTGGAAGCCAGAAAGTATACAGGGGCAGAAAGTTTAGAAATATCCACACCCGGGCATAGTTATGTGACCTATAGTCACTTCTAGTTATATAGGAAGCAAAACTTGTGCCAAATGTATTGGGTGACCCAGTTAAGAAGGTTTCCCAGAACAGCACTAAAGAAGACATCTGATTTCTTCTTACTGTTTTATAGCAAACTATGGGAAGAAAGAGAGAAACTGGGGAAGGACTGTTAAAAGAAAAGGAGGCAGGACTTGATTTTGAAAATTCTCAGTTTCTCAATTCATCAAATCATGCTAAAATTAGAAACAGCTTCCCAGGAAAGATCACATTCCAGGGCACTACCATAAGAGCATAGTATGAAAACAAAGGCCAAAGGGATGGCTATAAAATCCTTTTGAAAAGACCTTGGAAAGATCAGAAATGGTGTCTCAGAGCACTGGTCAATCAGACCATGAGACCTTTAACAGTTTCACGGATCCGCAGGATGAGCCTGCAGGAAGGTCAAGGGTCTTGCCTTTCCACAATCTTAGCACAAGTCTGAAGAGGAGATTCATCTCTAAGAAGTTTGTGGGTGTGGTAATGTGTAATGGAGAAAATTCTAAAAAGCTTCACAGGAGACCTATGAAATTTTTGAGATGATTGTATCAACTGAAACACTGCCAGTTTGGATGAAAAGGACAGAGATGGTATTACGCTCTATAAAAAAAGGTCACAAATTCTCAACATTCTACTGGATGGAAGAAAACTACTCAGCTGCAAACATACGCTACCTTTCATTAAAAAAGGAGGATGTTTCTGATATAGGACAAGTGGCATCCCAGCCAGCTCCTGGACCTGCGGGGCGGGGACCAGCTGCCTCCGCCTTGGCAATGTTGGTGCGGTGGCAGCAAGAAACGAAACCAGCAGGCTGGAGGGTGGGCAGGGGGCCCCATTTCCTAGGCCTGGGAATGAAAGGGATCATAGCCATTCATTTGGGAAGCAGACACGACCCAGACATGTCCCAGACACGATGTCCCAGACCCTACGCTACTTAGTAGTTAAATGTAACTAGCAAGCCCAGCTAAATGTAACTACCGAGAGCCCCATGTGACTATATATATCCCTAGACAAAGAGCCTAGAAACAGACAGACAGACAGAGAGCTTTTCTCTCCAGACCTGGGTTTTCTCTCTCTGCCAGGAGCTCTGGCACTTCTGTATTCTTCTCTGTAAATAAATCCTATCTTACCACTGATCTGTGGTCCGCGGATTCATTCTTCGAATCACTGAGACCAAGAACGTACTGAAGAGTGAAATTCTGGTATCAGGTCAGAGAGTGGAACCCAGAGCCCAGAAGCAGAGTGAAGGGCCCTGCAGAATTATCCACAGGTTCCCAGACCAAGTCAGGAAGCGCTTGCCTCCTTGGATTTCAGAACCGCTTGGAGAAAAGACCCCATGCGTGTTTCTGCCTCTTGAACAGAAATATCAAGGCATCGTGTGCCTGTCGTACGACTGTATGTTGGTTGTTCTGAAGACAGACAGTCGGACTCTCCAGTTTCACAGACTGACGGATGAAGATTACTCAGGGGCCCACCCACACCTGAATCGAATTTGCATGACTTCTGCATCTTGAGCTGATACTCCCCTATACAGTAAAGAGGATTCGCTTTTCATGTTCTAATAAAACGATGTTTGACATCAGTATAATTTACCTTGTTTTAAATTATCCACATCCCTGAATAGGAAGTCCTTCTAAAATCTTCCTCTGTTTGTTAAAAGGTTGAAATAGTGATACGGAAGGACAAGACTCACAGATTTATCATATTAAATTTCGCTAATGTAAAACTTGATATATTGCTCCATTTAAACCAAATTAAGTAATCAAATAATTATCAACTGCTCAATTTTAATCTATGTTTATTATATTTATTTGATAGTATCATAGCTACTGTCAAGAGAGCAATAAGCAGTGTCAAAGCTCCCTTAAATATCTGATTTGTAGATTTTTTTGCAACAAAGTTTCAAAAGGCATTTTAGGGCTGGGAACGATGGCTCAGGTTTATAATCCCAGCACTCTGGGAGGCCCAGGCGGGAGTGTTTGACCTCAGGAGTTGAAGGCCAGCCTAAGCAGGGGCGAAACCCCATCTCTAAATCTATCCAGGCATCATGGTGGGCACCTGTCGTCCCGTTACTAGGGAGGCAGAGGCAAGAGAATGGCTTGAGCCCAAGAGTTTGAGGTTGCTGTGAGCTACAATGTTATAGCACTCTACCAAGGGTGACAGAGACTGTCTCAAAAATAAATAAATAAAAAGGCATTTTAAATGAGATGAGAACTGGAAAATGGAATGTTTCACCTTCCTAGAATGATTTTATATATATATATATATTTTTTTTTAATTCACTCTCTTAAAGCAAATAGTATCATTCAAATGTTCTAAAATGTGATTCTTCAGAACGATAGCACATCTTTTTAATTTTCTATTCATTATTTATCATAACTTTTATATATGAAAAATAGTTGAAGCAATATTTTCTAAAATGGCATACTGCCAAAGAGAGCCCTGTCCCTCCAGGCTATGAGCCTACTTTGTAAAGCTTATCAGCAGAGGGCAATGACTGACGTGTCTCCTGCCCAAACACGCGTGGGCCAAGAAAAACAAAGGGCACAAACAAACCACTCAGAAACGCACAGCATTGTTTAAGAACAGCAGTGCCCAATTCTGCTGGTCTATAGTGACAGGGTAGAGGCAGAATGTTATCTCATACTGCAAGTCAGGGTACGTGGGCTCTGGGCTTAGCTGAGACACAGGATCGTTGTTTTATCTAACTTCGAATTCAGATTAACTGTAAATATTAATGCTTGTATCAGATTTGATCAGTTAATGCAATTCCTAAACTTCAGACACACAGATATTCCTCGTGCAAATTCTTTTTTCGTTTGTTTAATGGAAGAGGTGGAATCACACTATATTGCCCAGGCAGGTCTCCAACTCCTGGCCTCAAGTGATCCTCCTGCCTTGGCCTCCCAAAGTACTAGGATTACAGGTATGAGGCACCACAGCCACCCCCACATGAGTTCTTGACATACCCATACAAAGCCTGTACAGGTACTATGACAATCAAATAGCCATTTTTCCCCCTTTCATAAACGTCTAAAAAGAAAATTTTATACCACCAAGTTGTAAATGAAAAATCTTACTTATATGATATTAATGGATAGTAATTAATGGATTTAATTAAAAATTAAGTGTGATAAATGAACAAATTAGACTGTTGGCTGTCAGAGTCTTAATATCTTTGGAAAAATGGATAAGGAACTGTAACTAAGAAGAGAGATACTAGCATCAAATGGGGAGTCTTTCCTTGACTGATTAAGAAAGCACTGACAGGGAATTATATGTTTTTCATTATGTGATTTGATGTTATTCCTGGCCACATTGGCATGGCACCTAAAATCAACTCTAGTATCAACCAAAAACACCTTTCATAACAGCAGTAAATGTCTTACCCCCGGGGAAATGCTGCATCAAATGGTCACACCTGTTACTTGTGATTCTAAGTTTTATCTAAGATCCTCATATGACCCACTTAACCTACTTTCTCAAAACCATTAATACTGTCACGAGAGGTAGTAAAATACTTTTCAGGGCAGTGGTGTACAATTAGAAAAACCACAGTCACTAAGTCACATTAGAGTTCTAAGCTCAGTCTCGTTAGATCTTGACAGTGGCAAGGTAAACTCTCTAAGACTGCCATTTGCATTCAAGCGATAGTGTCACTGTTAAATAACATAGCGTGTGATGTGCTTAGCTTAGAACCTGAACATGGTAAGCATTCAATAAATGTTATGGATTAAAAATAATTTAGCTTCTTCAGATAATTCTTCAAATCTATCAAAATAAATTCACTCCAAATAACAGTGGCTTGAAAGTAAAATACTGTCTATCATTTTTCTTCTATAATAAAGTGTATTATATATAACTTTCGCTTCTAAACAAAGCTACAAAATCCACAAACCATCTCCTAGCAAGAGTAGCAAAACATTTTGTCCTCAAGGATAAAATAAGAACACTTGGTTGTCAAAATGAAAAAGAGCATATGTTAGCTGTTATCATGTAAAATGTTTTCAGGTTTTTTTCCTCCCCATCAAAAGGGTCAAAAGACTAAAAAAGACAAAGTAAGAGTACCTTAAATCAAATATAAGTTTCAGCTAAGGTGGGCACACATCTCTGAGATGAGCCCTAACTAACACTATTATCTACTCAATTCAGTAAAGGGTAGGCACAGAAAAAGGCTGTCCACTGCTAACCTTCCACCAGCACCTGGTCTGGGATAAAAGGTAACAGCAATGTGCTCCAGGACTCACCCTAGTCACTGAGCCATGTCATCTCTAATCCATACACGACTGCAAGACAGACACTGTTATCCCAATTCACATATGAAGAAAAAAAGTGCAGACAGGTCAGACACCCTACTGGTGGGCACCACAGAGTTCCATTCACACTGCCCCTGGTGCCCAGCCCACTCTCCTACCCAGGTTCCATTCACACTGCCGGCCGCTGGTGCCCAGCCCACTCTCCTGCCCAGGTTCCACTCACACGGCCGCTGGTGCCCAGCCCACTCTCCTACCCAGGTGCCATTCACACTGCCCCTGGTGCCCAGCCCACTCTCCTACCCAGGTTCCATTCACACGGCCTCTGGTGCCCAGCCCACTCTCCTGCCCAGGTTCCATTCACACTGCCCCTGGTGCCCAGCCCACTCTCCTGCCCAGGTTCCATTCACACTGCCCCTGGTGCCCAGCCCACTCTCCCACCCAGGTTCCATTCACACGGCCCCTGGTGCCCAGCCCACTCTCCCACCCAGGTCCCATTGACACTGTCCCTGGTGCCCAGCCCAGTCTCCCACCCAGGTCCCATTGACACTGTCCCTGGTGCCCAGCCTACCCTCCTACCCAGGTCCCATTCACACTGCCCCTGGTGCCCAGCCCACTCTTCCTACCCAGGTTCCATTCACACTGCCGGCCGCTGGTGCCCAGCCCACTCTCCTGCCCAGGTTCCATTCACACGGCCGCTGGTGCCCAGCCCACTCTCCTGCCCAGGTTCCATTCACACTGCCCCTGGTGCCCAGCCCACTCTCCCTACCCAGGTCCATTCACACTGCCGGCCGCTGGTGCCCAGCCCACTCTCCTGCCCAGGTCCCATTCACACTGCCGGCCGCTGGTGCCCAGCCCACTCTCCTACCCAGGTTCCATTCACACGGCCCCTGGTGCCCAGCCCACTCTCCCACCCAGGTCCCATTGACACTGTCCCTGGTGCCCAGCCCAGTCTCCCACCCAGGTCCCATTGACACTGTCCCTGGTGCCCAGCCTACTCTCCTACCCAGGTTCCATTCACACTGCCCCTGGTGCCCAGCCCACTCTCCCTGCTCAGCACCCAGCTGCTTTTCTTTCAGGCACTGACATGGGAACAAGCTTCTTTGCTGCTTTGGAAAGTCATCAGCTGATCGCCATTTCTTTCTGTCTTCCTCCTCTTTTCTGATTTCTCTATAATCTGCTTTTTCGTCTGTACCATCTTCAGGCAGACTTCATTCCTCCAGTGCTAATCCACTTATTCCTTCAGCCACTGATGTCTGGTCTTATGCTCCAGCCCTGCAGGAAACTGTCCTCTCTCATGCGACGAGAAAGAATAAAAAACGTCAAGGTGAGGCTTCCAATCTACCTTGGACTTAAACTGACAGCTCCCTGATCACGATCAATTACTCTCCTACACAGTCAACCAATATGTATATGGACGCCAGTACTCTCATTACAGACTTGGCGTTTTCTACTTTGCAGGAAGGATTACGGCAGGCACAGTGTGTGGAATCCGCTATACATTCTTGTGCAAACCGTTTATCTGTGTAAGAATGCTTCACTGAGTCAATTCGAAAAGGTATCTAGAAGTGTTATCTTTTATTCAGGGAATAAATTTACATACAAGCAAAAACTACTGAACTTAAAGACTATTTTTATTCCAAATACTATAGAATAGAGCAGAATTAAACAACACAGCTTGATAAATATATCTCCTTTAACTGTAAGATTTATTCAGTGAAGATATCCATTCAATACACAATGTCTAATTGGAATTTTAAGTCCTAACTTTGCACTTGAGAATGAGTACACCTGCCACGTACCGCCAACTCCTGCAGCCTAAATCACAGAGGTCTGTGAGCCACTCCGCTGCACGTGGGCTTCCTCAACAGGCCACTGTACAAGCCACACCCTTCTAAGCAGTGTGCCCACCTAATGCTACTGATACTCTGACAAACTATTATAAGCACTATTATCTGAGTTATCACACAGGAAGAAATAAAGGCATGGAGAAGTTAAGTAATTTGCCCAAGATCACATGGCTGGTAAAAAAAAATAACAGGAAATCAAGGGTTCTGACCCCTCAGCCCATGTCCACTCCACGTCACAGCCCACCACACACAAGCACGTGAACAGGTGGAGCGGAAACACCGTTCAGGTGTGAACCTACTGTTTACAGAGCCCCTGTGATATGCCGGCAGAGAAACCAACAACAGCACGGAGAAGCCTGGCCCTGAGCCGAAGGAAACTTTTGTTTTTAGAAAGCAGATTTCGCAGAAGTCGAAATCAAAGTACCCAATTCCAATACGATGTGCTCATCTCAAGCGAGCGAGACATCGTAAGTGCTAGGGGAGCCCAACGCAAAGAACATCTAACTTAAATAACAAACGTGGCTCTTAGAGGTACCAAGCTTATTTGTTTTAAACAGTCACAATATATTTATCTGCCATAGGATTACGGAAAACTTTAGACAAGCCTTTCCTTGAGTGTTTCTGGTCATCACTGGGAAATCCAAAAACACTGTAATACAGTGTTTTAGGAATGTGGGGATCATCTATACAATAAATGCCTTAAAATTATTTTATTAAATCATAACTGTGTACATTAACACATTTATGGGCTTATGATGTGCTGATTTGATATCCAATGTGGAATGCTTACATCAAACTGGTTAACATAACCAGCACCTCACTTATTTGTTGTGGTAAGACATTTATACTCTACTCTTAATAGTTTGGAAATGCATCGCTGCATTGTGCACATTAGGCGAGAGCCCACCAAATACCTTCCCCCTCCTCCCAACCCCACCCTCTCTTCCCCCCACCTCTCTCCCTCTCCCACCTCTTCCCTCTTCCTTTCTGGACTACAGTTGTGTTTTATTATTCAGATGAATGTGTAGGTGATTATATATTGATTTGAGCATATTAGATACTTTTTCTTCCATTCTTGAAATACTTTACTAAGAAGAGTATGTTCCAGCTCCACCCATCCAGGTAAACATAAAAGATGTAAAG
>CAUYRH010176485.1:0-20827 GCA_963574655.1 Perodicticus potto | reverse complement strand
AAGCTGTCACCCTGGATAGAGTGCTCACAGCAACCTCCAATTCCTGGGCTCAAGTGAGTCTCCTGCCTCCGCCTCCCAAGTAGCTGGGACTACAGGCGCCCGCCACAACGCCTGGCCATTTTTTGGTTGCAGCCGTCATTGGTGTTTGGCGGGCCCAGGCTGGATTTGAACCCGCCAGCTCAGGTGTACGTGGCTGGCGCTTTAGCCCGTTGAGCCGCAGGCGCCGAGCCCAGAAAACAATTCTTAAAACCCAAACTGCAGTTGAACAAATGAACTTAACACTATGAAACTGACAGGGTTAAATACACACAGAAGAATTATTTATTCCAAGTTATTCTGTAACACAATACTATGACTATTCATCCTTAGTGGGATACAACCTAATGGTAAAAGGAAAATAGTAAAAACAAAAAACAAAAACTTAAACTGAATTAATCACATTATAAAGAGTATTAACATTATTTAAAAAATACATATAGAGCAAATAAATTATATTAATATTGTTAGGAACTAAGATTTCTAGCATAAGAGAAAAGGGAGACAAATATAACTTTTAAAAAGTTAGGTAAAAACCCTGCAATCTTAATTTTAAATTAATTTATTACTATGAATCCCTCATTTTTTTTTTTTTTTTTTTTTTTTATTGAGACAGAGTCTGACTTTGTCACCCTTGGTAGATTGCTGTGGCGTCATAGCTCACAACAACCTCAAACTCTTGGCCTCAAGCAATTCTCTTGCCTCAGCCTCCCTAGTAGATGGGACTATAGGTGGCTGCCATAATGCCTGGCTATTTTTTTGTTGCAGTTGTCATTGTTGTTTAGCCGGCTCCAGGCCAGGTTTGAACCCAACAGCCTCGGAGCATGTGGCTGGCGGCCCTAACTACTGAGTTATGGGGCACCCAGCTGCTCATATTTTTGTCTTTCAAAACAAAAAATAAAACCTTATTTCCTGGTTCTGTCCATTGAAAAGGACTAGAAGCCAGGACTAACCCAGTAATAGTAAGATCCCTAGCATACAGACTGAGGTCTCTAAATACAATTTCCCTGTACAAGAAACCCAGGGT
This sequence comes from Perodicticus potto, assembly GCA_963574655.1. NCBI lineage: Eukaryota > Metazoa > Chordata > Mammalia > Primates > Lorisidae > Perodicticus > Perodicticus potto. The sequence goes on along the minus strand of CAUYRH010176485.1, from coordinate 19,764 downwards.
CATTGAAGAAATGGCTCATTCAAAATCTGGGAAGGAAATGTATAAAAACAGCCTAGAATATCCTATACCAGAAAGCAGGAGGCTATCAAAGTTGGGTCAAGAAGACAAAGAACATTCTTGCAAAGGGCCTATTAGCCAAAGATGTGCAATTAAAGCAGCAAAAAGAATAATGATTATAATAAATTTATAATAATACAAAAAAAGGAATAGACAATAATAACAATTTCATGGGCTATGTTTTGGTAATATGACATCAACTCATTCTGAAAACTGGTAAATAAAGTTAAAGAATCAAGCATTTATCTTACAAACTGTATTTCAGGATAACTAGATAGTTCTCTCCAGTTAATATGTACAGAAGGAATATTATGAGTAGACTATCAACATTTTTAGAACTTCTAATGAAATAATATATATATAGATGAGATTAATTAAGGCTAAAAATGTTGATGGGAAAATTTATAATGGAGGAATTAGGCTGATAACACTTGAATCTTTTTTCAATCTTAAAATCATAAAAAGAGATATCTAAGTCTCACTCAGTCACCCTGGGGTTGAGTGCCATGGCATTATTGCTCATAGCAACCTCAAACTCTTGGCCTCAAGCAATTCTCTTGTCTCAGTATCCCAAGTAGGGAACTACAGGCACCCGCGACAATGGCTGGCTTTTTTTTTTTTTTTTTTTGAGAGTCTCATTATGTTGGTCGCCCTTGGTAGAGTGCGATGGCATCACAGCTCACAATAACCTAAAACTCTTGGCCTTAAGCAATTCTCTTGCCTCAGCCTCCCAAGTAGCTGGGACTATAGGTGCCCGCCACAATGCTCAGCTATTTTTTGGTTGTAGTTGTCATTGTTGTTTAGCTGGTCCAAGCTGGGTTCAAACTCTCCAGCCTCGGTGTATGTGGCTGGCGTTGTAACCACTATGCTATGGGCACCGAGCCTGCACCTGGCTATCTTTTATTTATTTATTTATTTTTTTGAGACAGAGCCTCAAGCTGTCACCCTGGGTAGAGGGCCCTGGCATCACAGCTATTTTTTCCTGGGCTCAAGCAAGTCTCCTGCCTCCGCCTCCCAAGTAGCTGGGACTACAAGCGCCTGCCACAACGCCTGGCCATTTTTTGGTTGTAGCCACCATTGTTGTTTGGCGGGCCTGGGCTGGATTCGAACCTGCCAGCTCAGGTGTACGTGGCTGGCGCCTTAGCCCGTTGAGCCACAGGCACCAAGCCTGGCTATCTTTTAGAGATGGGGGCTTGTTCTTGCTCAGGCTGGTCTGGAACTCCTAAGCTCAAGCAAGCCGCCTGCCTTGGCTTCCCAGAGTCCTGGCATTATAGGTATGAGCCACGGTGCCTAGCCTCCTCCTGATTTTTTCCTATAGGAAGTCTAAGAACTACTTATGAATTCATTCTTTGCCAAAAAAATAGAATCTAAGTCTGATAAAATCTCTAGTTCAGTGCTGTCCCAATAGAAATGTGTGAGCCACATATGCAAACCATACATAAATTTTTTTTTTTTGCAGTTTTTGGCTGGAGCTGGGTTTGAACCCGCCACCTCCGGCATATGGGACTAGCGTCTACTCCTTTGAGCCACAGGCACTGCCTCGACCATACATATAATTTTAAATTTCTATTAGCTATGCTAAAAGAAAAATAAAAATAAGTAAAATTGATATTATACATTTAACTCAATATATCCAAAATATTATTTTAGTATGTAATAAATATAAAAAATATTAATGAGATATTTTATGTGCTTCAAAATCCAGTGTGTATTTTATACTTAGAGCATATCTCAATTCAGACTAGCCATAATCAAGGACTCAATTTCTACATGTGGTTAGTGGCTACCATACTGAACAGCATAGTTATAAATCTTAACCACTTTGTAGGATAGAGTAATAAGTTAAACATCAAAATGGGGATGCAGTCAGCCAAGTCCAAAATGTGGGGAATTTTATAGGACAAGTGACCTAGTTTTCTTCAATAAATACAGTGATATAGAAAAAAATTCAAAGAGAGAGTAAGAGCTGACATAGGATCTTTTTTGCATATTGATTTGAACAAGTTAATTGTAAAAAGACATTTATAAGACAACTGGAGAAACTGTAATACTTCCTGTATGATAACAGTATTATAGTTAACATGAAAAAATAAGAGTCTTGGCTTGGTGCCCATAGCACAGTGGTTACAGCGCCAGCCACACATACCGAGGGAGCCAGGTTTGAACTGGCCCAGGCCAGCTAAAAAACAATGACAACTGCAACAAAAAATAGCTGGGCATTGTGGCGGATGCCTGTGGTCCCAGCTACTTGGGAGGCTGAGGCAAGAGAATCGCTTGAGACCAAGAGTTTGAGGTTGCTGTGAGCTGTGATGCCATGGCACTCTACCAAGGGTAATAAAGTGGGACTCTGTCTCAAAAAAAAAAATTGAATCTTTGAGATATATAATGAAAATATTTATGGAAGAAATGCCATGATGACTAGAATTTTCTTTAAAATAATCCAACCAAGGGGATAACTGCTAAAATCTGGGTGACAGGTATACAGGAGATTATTACACTATGTGTTCTACTTTTGTATGTTGGAAAAATTAATATAATTTTAAAACTGGGAGAGAGGGAAAAAGCTTATTTTCTGCTTACTGTAATTGTTGAAAGCTTACCATTCAGCAACTATAGAAATCACTTATTCCTAATTGGCAGATTGACTAGAGGATGAGAAGGCAGAGAAAGAAAAGTTGCCCAGAATCACGGCAGCCTCTATCTCCAACCGTGGAATTCCACTGCTAGATAACAGTATGCCTGCTGCTCTGCTGATTCCACCCCATCCTCACCCACTCTGGCTACATGTAAAGGGCAGAATCCGAAGGATTTTTAGATTAAAGATTTTGAACAACTTACAGCCAGAAGACTCTGGTTTATTTCTGCACCTTCCATCTTGGTCTGTCTGTCTGAGTCCCTGGCATCTGCTGCTCTTTCACTGCCAGCCAAGTCAATAAAAGAGATCCTAAGGAAAAGATGAAGCAGAAATGACTTTTTTGAGGCTTTATTTTTACATCAGTCAGCACTTTGTGAACTCAGGAAGAAACTAACATTGGCCTATCCTCCGGAAAGAAATTACTATTGGCTTCCCAAAACTATCACAAGATTTTGACTTGTCAGTTGCTGCTACCACTGTTCACTCAAACACTTCCATTGGTTTTAATCAATTGTGAGAAAATATGACGGAAATTAATAAAACATTCTTTCCAAAAGCTAAATGACCACAATTCAAATCACTTAGGTGACCACTTAGATAATTAAATAGAAACTTCTGTGGGTGGCTTTCCAGAAAAGAAAAAAGATAAAGACAAAAAGAAAGATAAAAGAAAGGAAAAAAAAAGACATTACTCAGAGGTGAGATAGGCTCATCCATCAGTGGCAAAGTTTGCTAAGATAGCACCAGAGAAGCAATGAATGTATCCAATTGTCTTATGGCTTCTTTCAAGAAGAATGGATTAATCCCTTTCTCTTTTTTTTTTGGTCTGTTAGCTCTCTGAGATGCTTTTCCTGCTGTTTCAATGCTAAAACTATATTTCACGTTAGAAGCAATCAATGTCCCTTTTAATAACTTAGGATTGACCAACAATAGGTCATTACTTCGTGGTTAATCAACTGATGGCACTTTAGTACAGTGATTTATTTCAGAGCTAACAATTGTACTCAGTGTTGCTGAAATAAAGAACTCCATGGTGGCAGGATGTTCTGTTGTTGATAACACATATTTCAAAGTCAAAATAAGGAAAAGCAGATAATACAATTCCCTGCATATTTCCAGCTTACCTGCCAAATGTCCTCTTGACTGAATCTTTGATCTGAATTTGGATGATAGCATGGGAGCGAGAGGAGTCTGCATTAACTCCAGTGGCCCCAGTGCTGCGTTCCTTGCTACCCTTTAAGATTACCTAAAAATAAAATCCACAGGATGACTTCTTCAAAGAGAAAACAAAGCCCTCTAGCTCCTATGAGTTGGCTAACAGCAGTAGAGACCAGGTGTATAATTTTGTCAGTGTACCTCAGTTTTTTTTGTCCAGGTGGAATAGCTCCCCAAACACTAAATCATACAGAGTAAGTACCCAATGGCAATGACAATAATGTGGAGTATTAATCTTGTGGGAAAACATTCAATAGCTCAAGAGCTAATTAACTTCTTGATCTCATATGTTCTTTTTTAGTATCTTTGATGGATTTAGCCTAACTAAACTCCCCAAGGCATAACTTGGCTTCAAGCAAGGTCTCATACTACCCATCTGTCTTAGTAACTGAGGCAAAGGACAGAAATATGCATCATGGAATGACTAATCACTTCCACCTGTTCTACGAGGATGCAGTCATAAAGGAAGCCAGGTCTAATGTGTAGGAACATGGAAGTGATGAGTTATTGTGATTACCACAAGCCCATGATTCCCCTTGAGACCAATTCTCCCTGACTCCCAAAAGACTACCTGTGGTTCCTCTGGCTTCAGGGGATCAGGGAGAGGCAGTAAAGCCTTAGGATTGGCCTACAGCCACTGAAAACACAACCATATAGGAACTTGCTGCCCTGATTTTGGATGGGGAAGGAGTGTTGATGACTGAGAATCAAAAAGGCATACGACTTTAAAAACATTATTTAACAGAATCCTCAGAACAACTTAATGTGAGGTGAATATGATTATTATCCCCAGTTTACAGCTGAGGAATAAAGTCAGAGGTTGATTTGCTCATAGTAAAAAATAGCTACTGTGGGCAGAGCCAAATTCCGTATCCAGTATGTCTGAATCCAACCAAAGTCCACATGGTTTCCACTAAGGGTAAGGAAGTCCTATCTCATTTTTTCCCAATCTCTCGCAATTTTAATTTATATCATATTGTACATAGCCAGTTTTCAAATTAAGAATCTAAAAGACAGAGAGGCGCCTGTGGCTCAGCGAGTAGGGTGCCGGCCCCATATACCGAGGGTGGTGGGTTCAAACCCAGCCTTAGCCGAACTGCAAGAAACAAAAAAAAAAGCTGGGCATTGTGGTGGGCTACTGTAGTCCCAGCTACTTGGGAGGCTGAGGCAAGAGAATCACCTAAGCCCAGGAGTTGGAAGTTGCTGTGAGCTGTGTGACGCCTCACTCTACTGAAGGTGATAAAAGTGAGACTCTGTCTCTACAAAAAAAAAAAAAAAAAAAAGTAGACAGAGCCAAACTTCAACAACTGGATATAAAGTAACAAGTAGAGGCATGCTTTGCTTATAAAAATGTAAAGGTTTAGACCTCCCCTATCTTTCATGGGGTTTGAAAAAGATAAAAACAAACAAACAAACAAAAAAGGCAAAAGGGCTATGAGAAACTTAAAACCCTAAAAAGAAATGTACCAGCATCTTATTAACTCTGGGATTATGAGAAATGTAGATTTTCTTGTTTATACATTTCCCTTTTCCTCTAACTCCTTTTTCCTTAACTAAACTCTATTGGGCAAGTTTCTTTTCTTTCTTTCTTTCTTTATTGGAGACAGTCTCACTATGTCACCTTCAGTGGAGTGCAGTAGCATCATAGCTCACAGCAACTTCAAACTCTTGGGCTCAAGTGATTATCTTGCCTCAGCCTCCCAAGTAGCTGGGACTACAGGCGCCCACCACAATGCCAGGCTATTTTTGTTGTTGTTGTTGCTGTTGTCATTATTGTTTACCAGGCCTGGGCTGGGTTTGAACCCACCAGCCTTGGTGTATGTGGCCGGTACCCTACCCACTGAGCTATGGTCGCCACTCGGGCAAGTTTCTAAATCTAAATACTTCCCCCACCCCTCCCTGCCCTGGCTTTTGAGAGGTTGCTATGAGCTGTGTGATGCCACGGCACTCTACCGAGGGTGATAAAATGAGACTGTCTCTACAAAAAAAAAAAAAAAAAAAGACAGAATCTTACTCTGTTGCCCTGGGTATAGTGCTGTGGCATCATCATAGCTCACAGCAACCCCAAACTCTTTAGCTCAAGCGATTCTCTTGCCTCAGCTTTCCCGAGTAGTTGGGACTATAATATAGGCACCTGCCACAATGCCTGGCTATTTTTAGAGATGAGGTCTCCCTTTTGCTCAGGCTATCCCACCAGCCTCGGTCTCCCAGAGTGCAAGGATTACAGGTGTGAGCCACCACACTTGGCCTTCTTTTCTTTTCTTGTCTTACTCTGTTGCTGAGCTACAGTGTAGTGGTGTCAGGGCTCACTGCAATCTCAAATTCTTGGGCTGCAGTGATCCCCCTAACTCAGCCTTCTCAGTAGCAAGGACTATAGGTGCATGTCACAACAGTCAGCTAATTTTTCAATTTTATGAAGAGACTGGGTCTTGCTATATTTGCACAGGCTGGTCTCAAACTCTTGGCCTCTGCCTCCCAAAGCACTAGGATTACACGTGTGAGCTACAATACCCAGCTAAATCTAGATTCTTTAAAGAGAACATGTTATATAAGTAGTGAAATAGGCACCTGCTACAATAGGAAGTAAACTGCTGAATTCTGTGGAACTGGGAACATTCAGGGACTTATAATGTAAGTGACATGTGACTGTGAGATAGCAATAATAAGAATTTTATGCATGTTATCTCATTTCCTTCTTTCTGTCATTTAGTCCAATCATCCATTGTCATCTACATGTTTTAGGCTCAGTAAGATAAAGGATACGCTCACGGATAGATGACACTGGCACCTAGCTCCAGCTGGTTATAAGGTTTAATTACTAATCTTTCCTACACAAATACCAAAGGACCATGAGCACTTCAGTGGTATAGCTTTGTGTATAGATAAAGTCTCTACTATCCACATACAACTAAAGCTCATCTAGGGGAAGTACTAGCGCCGGCCTCTGTTACCAATTTCAGTGACGACAGGGATAAAACATGAAAAAGTTTATCAAGCTGGGTGCAGTAGCTCATACTTATAATCCTAGCACTCTGAGAAGCTGATGTGAGAGGATCACTTGACCCCAGGAGTTTAGGACCAGGGTGGCCAATGGCAAGACCTCATCTTTACAAAAAGTAGAAAAATTAGCCAGGCATGGTGGCATGTGCTTATGTTCCTAGCTATTCAGGAGCTGAGGGAGGATTGCTTGAGCCTGGTAATTCAAGGCTGCAGTGAGCTGTGATGACAATCATAGAATATATTGTCATAAATATATTAAATGAGTGTCTTTTCTCTTACTTTTTAAAGAAAACCTGATCTCTAACTATATACGATAGGTAGTATAGTATAGTGAAAAGGACTTCAGAGTAAAATCAATCCACGCTGTATTGTATTCCACTCTGGCAATAGAGTGAGATCTTGTCTCAAAAAAAAAAAAAAAAAAAAAGTTTATCAGAGATCTTGCGAATGAATACTTATGATTACATAAAATGGCTATAGGAAAGACTTAAAAACCTGTGAAACTCTGAAACTGAAAAAATGCCCATTAATTGCCTGATAAGTAGCCATGCCTAAGTGAGCCCAAGAGTGATCTGAGAGAGTAATGCCTGAAGGTGACACATGAGCAGATACATGGGTGACACCTGAGTAGAATGAATACTGATACCTGAGAGAGAGTGAAAGTACGACATCTGAGTTAGCAAGTATTATTGTTTCAAGTCAATAAATGTTTATGAGGGTAACTTTGTCAGATCTCCATAATTTATATCAACTTTCCACTTTGATCTCAGCTGGCTTCCTGCTTATAGAATACCACATGTACTGCAGTCTGAGAGTCAGTGGTGACTAATAAGAAACTATTTTCTGCTTTTCTTAGAAACCACACTTTAGAACAGTGCCACAAACTCTTCTGGGACAGAGGGGTTGATTTGACACCAGACTGCTCATTTGCACACTAATGGTCCAAAGGCAAAGAAAAAAGACTTGTCCTGATGTTTGCTCCTTTCCCATTTAAATGGTCTAATCCCCAAGGACAAAGAAATCCTGAGGACTAGACTCCTGGCCAAACAGAGAAATGGCTGGAGGAAGTGGGGTCAATAGGAATACCTGGAACAGGAGTGTGAGAAACAGTTTCCTTAGGACTCCATAGTGGAGGGAACTCTGTACAGCATATAAATGATAACAGCTTCGAGTAAGCCTCTTTAACATATCCCACACACTTCTATTCTGTGTCTGTCTTTGCAGTCACTAGAAAAAGACTCTTACTTAGGTAATCCCCTAAAACAGACACATTCAGGTGCTCTCATCAGGTTTTGGATTCCAAGGCCCAGGAATCTGATAATCACAGAAGTATGAGGTTTTAGCCTTTAAGAAAATTTACTTACTATATTTGTCCCAGGAAAAATAAACTGTTATAAAAAGACACATACTAATGGTGGGCTGCCATGTCATTTCACATACTTAAGTCCCAACTCTTAATTTTGAAAATGCAACAAAAATTTCCCACAAATCCTGTTATTTGAAGTTCAAACATGGCCTTTTAAATACCTAATTTTAAGAAAACAATCATAGAATATATTGTCATAAACATATTAAGTGAGTGTCTTTTCTCTTACTTTTTAAACAAAACCTGATCTCTAACTATATACGATAGGTAGTATAGTATAGTGAAAAAGACTTCAGAGTAAAATTAATCCCAGCTGGATTCATGTTCTGCCAGCCTTTAGCTATGTGATCCTTGGTTATCAGTTAATTTTAGCCTCAGTTCTCTATCTGTAAGATGAAGATTATAACATTTACATTATGATTTTAGGAAGATTAAATGGGGTAATATTTGCAAAAACCTTTGATAGATAGTAAGTGCTTGCTAAACATTTGCAATTATTATTAGAACACAGTGAGAAGGCAGGCAAAATCAAGAGCAGGATCAGTTAGAGAGGCTTTAACTTTAACACTCATTGGAAGCATTTCTACAATGCTAAACCTGACTGTTTTCTCTAGTCCCTTCAGCTTGGTAGAGGGCTCAGACATTTCTCCCTGGAGAGGTATCCTAAGAAGCTGTACTAAAGGTACATCTTTTCAAGAACCTGGCCTGTCCTCCTACTCTTCTCCCCTAATTTACTCTAGCTAGGCTTGTTGGATGCATTAGAAGAATAATTATGATGGCTGCACCTCAGAATCTCCGGGTGGAGATTTTAATATGAAACCTATCTTCATATATTGCTGGTAGGAGTAGAAAATGATGTAATAACTTTGGAAAACAGCCAGGCATTGTGGTGGACACCTATATTCCCAGCTACTTGGGAGGCTGAGGCGAGAGAATCTCTTGAGCCCATGAGTTTGAGGTTGCTGTGAGCTGTAATGCCAGGGCACTCCACCAAGGGTGACAAAGTGAGATTCTGCCTCAAAAACAAAAACAAAATAAAAGAAAACAAAACAAAACTCTTAAAAACAATATAGAAGTTCCTCAAAAAGTATGACCCAGCAATTCCACTCCTAAGATACACCCAAGAAAGCTGAAAACATTTGTCCTCTCAAAACCCATTTTTTAAAAAAATTTGAGACAGAGTCTCATTACGTCACCCTTGGTAGAGTGCCGTGGCATCACAGCTTACTGCAACCTCAAATCTTGGGCTTAAGCAATTCTCTTGCCTCAGCCTCCTGAGTAGCTGAGACTAGAGGTGCCTGCCACAATGCCCAGCTATTTTTTGGTTGCACTTGTCATTGTTGTTTAGCAGGCCCAGGCCAGGCTTGAACCTGCCAGCTATGGTGTATGTGGCTGGTGCCCAACTCACTGAGCTATGAGCACCAAGCCACAAAAACCTTTGTATAAGAGTTGGACAAGGTAGCTCATGCCTATAATCCCAATAACAGAGGAGACTGAGGTGGGTGGTTTGAGGCCAGGAATTTGAGGACAGCCTGGGCAACACAGCAAGACTCCATTTCTAAAAAAAAAAAATCAGCCAGCATGGTAGCACACACATTTATTCCCACCTGCTTGGGAGGTTGAGGTGGGAAGATCATTTGAGCCTAGGAGTTCAAGCAAGGCTGCAGTGAACTATGATTATACCACTGCACTCCAGCCTGGATGACAGAGCAAGACAATTCTGCCTTTAAGAAAAAAAAAAAAAGAAAGAAAGTGTTGGCAAGGATAAACAGCAATGGATTATCCATATACTGCTTGTAGGAATGAATGTACACTGCTTTGGAAAATAGTTGGCATCATTTAATGAAGTTGAAAATATCCATGTCCTTTGATCCAATTGTTTCGTAACTAGGTAATATCCTAGAGAACCTATGCATAAGATAAGGACACTCATAGATGCACTGTTCAGAATAACTCCAATTGCTCATTAATAGGAGAATGGGTAAACTGTGGTATAGTCCTATGATGAAGACACTACATAGCAATAAAAATGGACAAAATTACAACCATATGCAAAAAGAAAAATGGAACTCGGAAGTATAATATTATCCAAGCTCAGTAGCTCATGCCTATAACCCCAGTGCTTTGGGAGGCTGAGGTGAGAGGATCACTTGAGACCAGGAGTTCAAGACCAGTCTGGACACATAGTGAGACTCTATCTCTACAACAAAATAAAATTAGCTGGGTGTGGTGGTGCATGCCTGTAGCCCTAGCTACTCAGGAGGCTGCAGGAGATAAGGCTGCAGTGAGCTATGATTATGCCAATGTACTTCAGCCTGGGCAACAAAAGTGAGACCCTATCTCAAAAAAAGAAAAGGAAAAAGCATAATATTGAGCAAAAGAAGCAAGACACAAAAGCTCAAAGTTCAAAAACAGGTGAAAACTAACTTTTATGATTTAGAAATGCATATATAGATGGTAATACTATAAAGAACAAGAAAGTAATTAGCATAAAAGTCAGGATAACAGGTGGGGTGTCCACAGGGGTTTGTGGAGTGCTACTGTGTTCTGTTTCTTGATCTGAGTAGTTGATTGCAAGGATGCTGTACACATTTAAGTCTTATGCATTTTTTGTATAGTACTTTTTCACAATAAAAAAGGTTCAAGTATTTTATGCTATTAAGTAAAGAAGAAAAGGCTCTGAACAATCTAATGTAAAGCCACAGTCAAGGACCACTGGGAAAGTTTACCAGAAATATATTTGTATATGTTAATAAATGCCTAGAATAGGGAAAATAACCTAAATATTGTTGATAGTGAATATTTCAGTGGAAGCAGGGGGCAAAAACTGTATGTAAGAGGGACCTTATTTTCTATGTTCTTACATATATTTCTGTAGTGTTTAGATTTGATAATAAGTATTGCTTTATTATAATAAAAGCATAACTTTTAATAAAATTTTAAAATTTCTTTGGAAGGATACACACAAAATTAATAAAAATTAGTTGGCTCAGGAAAGAGAAATGGAAGGTGGTATTTTCACAGAACTTTTTGACTTTTGAACCCGTGTGATAACATTACTTATTAAACATTTTATTTAAAATAAGAATATTTGTCTCCAGCTGCTTTTCACAGAGCCCAATGCCATAGAGAAACACATTAGCAGCCTTTGAAACTGGCCCCAAAGTATCTTGCCATGCATTAGGTTCTCCTAAGTGTCCTACCTCTTACTACCAAGGCATTGGGACATTGACCCTATGGAGAAATAAGCTATCCTCTCAGAAGAGGCCTTAAATTTTACAAATGTGAAGTGGTGCACTTGTCATTGCCCTTTACCTAAATCTAATTCAATTCTGCTTGCTGGGAGTAAAATAAATTCTTTCCCTGTACTTAAAACTGCTATAGTAGGATAATAAAGAAGGAAGAATTATTTACCTCTAAGAGGAGCTCCACACTATCCACCTGAAGTTCTCGCAGGCCCACTATCTGTACAACGTGCTTGCTATCTTCTCTTGCGAAGAGCCTGCAGATGCAAGAATATGGTCGGTATGTTGGTGCTCCTGTAACAGACTTTGTTCTTCCATCCCCAGAAACCATATACCTCTCCCCCATTAAGTAGCAGTTTTGCGTTTGAGTGGGATGAATGTTCATCCTCTCCCCCGGACCTCAGCTTCCTAAATTCAGCTCCAGGATATAGGGGTGGTCCTTGATTGTTAGAAACAAATCAGCAGATTTGGTTACATTTAAAAGAATGAGAACTTAACCCAGACCTATGACAATCAGTAAATGGTGTGTTCCTGGTTATAGTGATTGGGTCAAGGAGGTCATGGGGTCTCAGATGGTCCAATCAAAATAAAGTCTTGGGCTCTGGTTGTTAGGTAGTTGGTGGTAAGGTGCTGGAAGTAAAAGCATGTGTCTCTGGAAGCAGTGGTAGGCATGTTGTATCTAAAAAGAGAACTAGTTTCAGGATAAAGTCAACACCACAGAAGGTAAAACACAGAGATACAAAGAAACTGGGTTCTTATAATATCCCTGAGCTGCTGGAGTACACAAACCCGGAAGCTTGACTATTCTCTAGGCTTTTTGATTTGAGTTGATGATTTGTCTAAATGATTAAGCCAATATAAATGGGTTTTTTCTTTTAAAATCCTAATACACCTTCTAAGGGAACAAAGAAGAGCTGGTACTTCATCTGAATGCCTTAGGCATGTATGTAAGGTAATGAATGGTTATGGTCAACCATTATCATTTTAAACCACATCTTCTTAGGGGCATGCATTGAATCTATCAAACATTCTAAGATTACTTTTCTTCCTTAATAAGATACTGATGAAGGTTAGGAATGGAGTTCTACTTTGTAGCCAAAGAAGAAAAGATTTCTTCAAAAAAAGTTTTTTTCTTACGCTGTGCTTCATCTCAAGTTTCCACAGAAGACTTGGACTGAAACAGCTTTATTTGTGTCCCATGATCTCTCAGAAAATAACTCTTTTGGAACAGTTAGGCTTCTGGAATAAAAGACAGATCTAGCTGCTGTGCACAGTGGTGTGAGCCTCTACTCTCAGCTAATGTGGAAGCCAAGGTAGGAGGACTGCCTGAGCTCAGAAGTTTGAGGCTAATATATACCATGTTCATGACTAAACAGCCATTGCACTCAAGCCTGGGCAATACAGTGAAATCCTGTTTCTCAAAATAAATAAATAAAATAAAATAAAAAGGATCTAGTTTCACAGCTCTGGTGTCACTCTTGAACATACTTTCCAGGCCCCGTTTCCTGAGCTCTGGGAGGGTTCCTTATGGACAGCCCAAAATATACTGCTAGATTTTTAAATCATGCAAGTAAGAAGTACATTGCTAGCCAGGTGTGGTAGCTTATGATTGTAATCCTAGCACTTTGGGAGGCTGAGGAGGGTGAATTGCTTGAGCTCAGGAGTTCAAGACCAGCCTAAGCAAGAGCAAGACCCAATCTCTACTAAAAATAGAAAAATTAGCCAGGGGTCTGTGGTGGGCACCTGTAGTCTCAGGTGTTGGGAAGGCTGAGGCAAGAGGACTGCTTAAGCCCCAAGAGTTTGAGGTTGCTGTAAGCTATGATGCCATGGGACTCTAGGCAGGGCGACAGAGTAAGACTTAGTCTCAAAAACAAAACAAAACAAAAAACTACATTTTTTATCACTTTTCATCCAAGGATATAAAAACAACTTATCCTCTGTTTTAGCAATTAATTTGAAGATCCTTAAGCTTTGTTTTCTAGTTTAAGAGGTAGACTAACATATTAACATCTGTCAGACAGCATCTGTGGCTCAGTGGGTAGAGCGCTGGCTCCATATACAGAGCATGGCTGGTTCAAACTTGGCCCCAGCCAAACTGCAACAAAAAAATAGCCAGGCGTTGTGCTGGGCGCCTGTAGTCCCAGCTACTCGGGAGGCTGAGATAGGAGAATCGCCTAAGCCTAGGAGTTTGAGGTTGCTATAAGCTGTGACACCAAGGTACTCTACCAAGGGTGATAAAGTGAGACTGTTATCTCTAAAAAAAAAAAATTAATATCTGTCTACCTTTGTCAAAGCCCCATTATTACAGAAAATATATCTTATTACAAAACCACAGAATAAAGCATAATAGTATAAAAAGGAAAGACTGCCATCAGTAGATCAGAACATTCAGAAGTCCCAGAAAAGAAAGAAAAAAAGAGATGTTGGCTAATTAACCAGAGATGTAAAAAAAAAAATACCCCACAACCCACAGCTCAAGACACTTGCGGAATTTGAGTCTTCCCTAGTGAGCCTTAGAGACGTGTCAAACCCAGCAGTTAGTATATCTCATCCCTCTGGCTATAATTAAAATATGCAAATATACAGGTCAATAATCTGGGTATTTCATTAAAGAATTGCATTCAAAAAGAGCTGGATACTGGCTTGGCATCCGTAGCTCAGTGGTTACAGTGCCAGCCACATACATGAGACTGGCAGGTTTGAACTCAGCCTGGGCAAGCAAAACAAACAATGACAACTGCAGCAAAAAATACCTGAGCATTGTGGTGGGTGCCTGTAGTCCCAGCTACTTGGGAGGCGGAGACAAGAGAATTGCTTGAGCCCAGGATTTTGAGGTTGTTGTGAACTGTGTCGCCATGGCTCTCTACTGAGGGCGACATAGTAAGACTCTGTCTCAAAAAAAAAAAAGAGCTGGATATCCTGGCCGGGCACGGTGGCTCACATCTGTGATCCTAGCACTCTGGAAGGCTGAGGCGGGTGGATTGCTTGAGCTCATGAGTTCGAGACCAGCCTGAGCAAGAGCAAGACCCCGTCTCTACTACAAATAGAAAATCTGAGGCAAGAGGATTGCTTGAGCCCAAGAATTGGAGGTTGCTGTAAGCTTTGATGCCATAGCACTCTACTCAGGGTGACATTTGGAGACTCTGTCTCAAAAAAAGAAAAAAAAAAACAAAGGCTCAGTGCTCGTAGCTCAGTGGTTAGGAAGCCGGCCACATACACCAGAGCTACTTGGGCGGCTGAGGCAAGAGAGTAGCTTAAGCCCAAGAGTTTGAGGTTTCTGTGAGTTGTGATGCCCTGGCACTCTACTGAGGGCAACATAGTGAGACTCTGTCTCAAAAAAAAAAAAAAAAAAGATAAAAAAGCTGGATATCCTAACTGTTCGGTCACCCAAATAAACAAACATGCACATATAGCATAAACAGTGGCTTTTATTCTTTTTCTTTTTTTTTTTTTTTTCCAGTTTTTAGCCGGGACTGGGTTTAAACCTGCCACCTCCGGCATATGGGGCCAGCGCCCTACTCCTTTGAGCCACGGCCGCTGCTGGTGGCTTTTATTCTTATGCCAATTGGAGACAGGGTCTTGCTCTATCATCTAGGCTGGAGTATAGTGGCACTATCATAGCTCACTATAGCCTTGAACTCATTTGTGGGCTCTATTGAGTAGCTGGAATTACAGGTATGGGCCACTGCATCCAGCCTGTTATTTAAATAAAATGGGCATTCTAAGGTATGGTGATATATACCTATAATCCCAGCTACATGGGAGGCTGAGGCGTGAGGAGTTTGAACCTAGGAGTTCAAGTTCAGCCTAGGCAACATAGGGAGAGCCCCATCTCTAAAAAATAAAGTTGTTTTTTTTTTGGTAGAGACAGAGTCTCACTCTGTCACCCTCAGTGGAGTGCCGTGGCGTCACACAGCTCACAGCAACCTCCAACTCCTGGGCTTAGGTGATTCTCTTGCCTCAGCCTCCCAAGTAGCTGGGACTATAGGCGCCCACCACAACGCCCAGCTATTTTTCTGTTTTGCAGTTTGGCCGAGACCGGATTTGAACCCGTCACCTTCGGTATATGGGGCTGGCGCCCTACTTGATGAGCCACAGGCGCCACCCTAAAAAATAAAGTTTTTTAAAAATAAAATAAACAAAGGTGGAAAGAAGTGGACAGTCTTTTTTTTTTTTTTTAAGAGACAAGAGTCTCACTTTGTTGCCTTTGGTAGAGTACCGTGGCGCTACAGCTTACAGGAAACTCCATCTCCTGGGCTCAGGTGATTCTCTTGCCTCAGCCTCCCGAGTAGCTGGGACTACAGGCACCCTCCACAATGCTCGGCTATTTTTTTTTTTTTAATATTAAGCAATATTAATAATAATAATGCTAAGAAAGTAACGTTCACATTGTCAAATAAGAGTATGTCTATTTTAGAATACTTTGACTCTGAGCACTCGGCTATTTTTTGTTGCAGTTTGGCCGGGGCTGGGCTTGAACCCACCACCCTCGGTATATGGGGCCGGCGCCCTATTCACTGAGCCACAGGCGCTGCTCAAAAGCCTGGCTATTTTTTTTTTTTTTTGAGACAGAGCCTCAAGCTGTCACACTGGATAGAGTGCTGTCGCATCACAGACAGCTCACAGCAACCTCCAACTCCTGGGCTCAAGCGATTCTCTTGCCTCCGCCTCCCAAATAGCTGGGACTACAGGCTCCTGCAACAACGCCCAGCTATTTTTTGGTTGCAGCCATCATTGTTGTTTGGTGGGCCCGGGCTGGATTCGAACCCGCCAGCTCAGGTGTATGTGGCTGGTGCCTTAGCTGCCTGAGCCACAGGCACCAAGCCGACAGTCCTTTTTTAAATCTCTCTTTATACTAAAAAATATGTATTTCCAGGGCCCACCTAGCTCTGCTCCTACACATAATCTATCTGTGACATCACATATCATACAGTGAAGGTGGTACAGAGAGTGAGAAATCTTTGGGCAGTGGGCAGTGGCTACAAAACAGGAATGAAGACAACCCAATGTATAACTAGGGCTGTCCAAAATATGCAGAGTGCAGGGGAGAGGTTTCTGTCAGAGGCAGAGAAGTAAGCACCTGTACCTGGGGGTTGTCTCACTCCTTGTCCCCAATCCCGGATGCTCTGGAGTAATCTAACCTTTCAGACACCCCTGTGAGGTCCCAATATTGAAGTTTGTCTTTTCTTCTGTCTTAGCCTGTTTAGCTCATCAACAAAGTTTTGGCATCACCTTTAATAGGGACAGCTCCAGTAGCTTAGGACTCCCCTTTACATCATGGACCCTTCTCCAAATAAGCAGCATGAGGAGGTTGGACACCGTAGCTCATGCCTATAATCCTAGCACTCTGGGAGGCCAAGGTGGGAGGATCATTTTAGCTGAGGAGTTTGAAACCAGCCTGAGCAAGAGCAAGACATCATCCCTACCAAAAATAGAAAAGTTAGCTGGGCATTGTGGCATGTACTGGTAGTTGCAGCTACTTGGAGGCTAAGGCAGGTAGATTGCTTGAGGTCAGGAAATTGAGGTTGCAGTTATTGACACTACTATACTCTACCCAGAACAAAAGAGCAAGACTCTTGTCTCAAAAAAATAAATAAATAAATAAAAAGCATGAGGACAGTTGAAAAGTCCTTCCTGGGAAGAAGATATTCCAGGAGCAAGCCAGTTTTGGGGTCTCCCTTTAGACTCTGACTAGGTGGCAAATGTGATGCTATGCTCCACACTCACTGGTGGAGATCTTGAAGACATAGGCAGTGCAGAACAGTAATTCTTGAATGTCTCTGTTTGTTAACACCTGGAGGATGGTGATGTTCTCAAGGATGTATCACCATGTATCTCTTGGCAGCTGCCACAACTTGTCCAAGAAGTTCACTAGGGGGCTGGGCGCAGTGACTCAACTCTATATCCTAGCACTCTAGGAGGCTGAGGCGGGTGGATTGCCTCACAGGTTCGAGACCAGCCTAAGCGAGAGCAAGACCCTGTCTCTAAAAATAACCAGGCGCCTGTAGTCCCAGCTACTTGGGAGGCTGAGGTAAAAGAATCACTTGAGCCTAAGAGTTTGAGGTTGCGGTGAGCTATGATACCATGGCATTCAACTGAGGGTGACAAAGTGAGACACTGTCTCCACAAAAAAAAAAAAAAAAAAAAAAAAGGAATTTCATTAGGTAGCCGCACATAGGGTGATAAATCTCTCATCCTCTAGCTGAACCCGCGTTGTATCTACTTTTTCCACCTCCTGCTTGCCCAAGAAGCAACTGTGGAAGAAGAAGTGAGGGTTATATGCTCTAGGCTGTTGTACTAGCTGCTTACTCCACAGAAGGCTACTGTTGCTGCCACTGCCTCCTCACCACTTGGGCCTCAGTTTAGGTCTAGCAGAACTTGACCAGGAAAAAGGCATCGTAAGGGTCCCATGATCACATAGCTCTTGCAGACCACCCCTTTTTCTCAGGAATTTGTGCAGATCTGCCACACTCTCAAGGGAGGCACTCTGGGGCTTGGGCAGTGCTGACTGGTGTACAAACAGGTGCCTCCGGCAGTTCCACAAAGATTGAGAACTCTACCAGCTGAATGGGGGAGGGGGGTAGTGTCCAGAGGCAATCCTGCAAGGCTAGGGAAATAGGGCAGGTGGAGGCAGGACTGAGAGGGCTTCCAGGTGCTCACACCTTGGGAAGTCAGTAGGTGAGAGTCAGTGACCAGAATAATGGTGTCTGTAAGAATGTTTTCACATCTGGAACATTCCATGGGAGCCCAGAGCCCTGGGACCAACACTGGAAATGCTCAGAGGACTGAGGCCTGGAGGAAGCGGCCATTGTCTAGAAAGCTTTGTCCTTAGAAACTTGATCCTTGGGCAGTGCCTTGGCTCAATGAATAGGGCACCGGCCCCATATACTGAGGGTGGCAGTCCCGGCCAAATTGCAACAAAAAAATAGCTGGGCGTTGTGGCAGGTGCCTGTAGTCCCAGCTACTCGGGAGGCTAAAGCAAGTGAATCGCCTAAGCCCAAGAGCTGGAGGTTGCTGTGAGCTGTGACGCCACCATACTCTACCGAGGGCGACAGAATGAGACTCTGTCTCTAAAAAAAAAAGAAACTTGGTCCTTTAGCTTGGACTGGAGGCCAAAACCTGGATGTAACTAGAAAACCATTTTCAAGTTTGGGTCTTCCCTGTTCTCAACTTAATAAAGTCGGAAGCCAGTTCATTACATCTACACAGCTTGCTTTCATCAGATAAGATGTCCAGTGGCTGCAGGGCAGGTGGATGGCCAGGGCCTCCTAGAAGCTCTGCTCCATGCCTGGGCTCCAGATGTCTTCTGTATCTGTGCCCCCATAGCTCCTTCCCACCTCACTGCCACCAGTGTCTTCCTTACTGCCTTCCTTACTGCCTAACAGCTGCTATGCATATCATCCAGGGGACCCTAGCCCTGGGTTCCCCTATATGGGGAGCCCATGGGCATTCTCACTAGAAAGACCTCCCAATAAAGGTAGAAAAGGGCTCCTAATAAGAAGCTGTGATTAAGCTAACTCTTCTCCCAAGTATCCCCAGAGTAGCACCCTCCTTTATTTGACAGTTGTTGTCTCAGGAATGAACCTCCATAGAAATAAGCTTGGATGCCTTTGCTGGGGGGATAATCTCAAGCTAACTGGTTTCCCCAGCCTTCAACCGTGCTCAGCCTCAACTCACTCTTTTCTCTTCACGTCTCATGTTTGTGCATTCCTTTCTTTTTTGAGACAAGGTCTTGCTCTGTTGTCCAAGCTAGAGTGCAATGGTTTCATCATAGTTCACTGCAACCTCTGACTCCTGGGCTCAAGCAATCCTCCTGCCTCAGCCTCCCATGGTTTGAATTATTATAACAACCTTTAATCCTTCCACCTCCCCTGCTCCTTCTCACCTCCCTATTCTTCCAGTCAGTCTATCCCTCCATAACTTTGTTGCCTTCTACTTACTGTAAATCATTTGTTAACCTAGACAAAACTTCATGTCAGAAAAATATCACAGAGGTTTAAAAGCAGAGTTACTGAACACATTTCTAAATTACTATGTTAAGTTTGGCACCTGTGGCTCAACGGGCTAAGGCGCCAGCCACGTACACGAGCTGGCGGGTTCGAATCCAGCCTGGGCCCGCCAAACAACAATGACGGCTGCAACCAAAAAATGGCCGGGTGTTGTGGCAGGCGCCTGTGGTCCCAGCTACTTGGGAGGCAGAGGCAGGAGACTCGCTTGAGCCCAGGAATTGGAGGTTGCTGTGAGCT
>CAUYRH010176484.1:0-14006 GCA_963574655.1 Perodicticus potto | reverse complement strand
CCTTTAAAATTCAAAAGCTTTTCTTTGCTCTTTCTCTATATCACCGCTTCTCTTTGATCAAAATTTATCTATTTAAGCAGAGAAAGGTCAAGAAGTACCAGGAAATGTGGAGGAAATCTTTGTCAGTAACTACAAGAATTATCCTATTACAGTTAAGAACAGAGGCAGGTTTCTAATCTAGGGTTTTTTGACCCTAGAATATTTGCTCTTGACAACCGCCCCCAAGTTTTCTTGGAAGATTTAAAGAATTGATGGCTGGGAAGGAGAAAAATGAAGAGTTATTTTTAAACTTGAGTTACTGTTCACTAGAGGCAAATGAACAGTAACAGAGGCAAATGAGAAACATTTCTAACCAAAGCTGCAGGCAGATAAGTTGGCATTGGTGCAACTCAATGAGCACTAAACAGAAAAATTAAGGATCACTAGAGAAGGTTCTCAATGGTGATATTTAAGCATTTGAAGATTTTCTATGAATAAAAATAAGGGGCTGAATTAAGAAGAAGCAGAGAAGAGCAAATCAAGTGCCTGCTAAGTACCTTTTCCCTCATGGTTTGTGCAACTGGCTGAGTTGGGTTCTGCCACTATCTGTGTAGCTTCAGGCAACTCACATCGCTGTGTCTCAGTGCCTGTAATGCCCAAATGAGCTACCTTCTAACTCAGAATCATAATGAATCCATGTTTGTGGTGCCCAGAAAATGAGCAAACCAGTGTTCACACGACCCAAAGATCCTTGCCAAAGATGAAGATGTGCTAGCTGTGCATGGAGGGTTGCAACTGTGTTTTCTGCATCCGTAAGGAACGGCTTGTTCACTCTTTGCATCTACCATGTAAGCATGAACAAACAGAGATGAAAATAGCTTCAACACGTTTTTATGTTTTTATTAGGTAGCACTAGCTATGGAATCCAGAAATGAAGCTGTGGTCTTTTGTCCAGAAGCACAATAATGGGACTTTTGAAATAAATTCAATTTTGGCAGCAAAAAAAAAAAAAAAAAGAAAGGTGTTGCTCTGGAATGGGTTAATTCTTCTAAAAGGACATGGGCGTGCCCTAACTTAATTTTGAAGTTACATACATGAAAAAAATCATGGCCTTCCAAGCTATAACAAGTCAATATGTACCCATAACTTCTATTTTAGAAGTATTATACTTTAAACATTTCATAAATAACATTATTAGTGTGTTATAATAAATATTAAAGGCAAGGTTGGTATATTATAATACTCAGTGAAGATAAATAACTCACTCAAGGTCATAGAACTAATTAGTGGAATATTTTAATTACTACATGTGGGAGTTTATTGGATGTCATTTCGGGATTTATTTTTATATCCCTTACTGCTTCTGAATTAAACTTATAATTTTTGTCTGTTTTGTTTGTTCAGTCATAAGACTTTATTTGCAGAAAATGTTTGTTGTACTTTTAGTTTGTTTGGGGAAAGATATCAAAGTTTGAAGTCTTCCATAAAAAGAATTATGAAGAGAGAACAGAAATGGTTTTTCTTTGTGGAGTCTTAAAAAAAAAAAAAGGCCGAATCAACTTATGCTGAAATCGTATCTTTGGTATACTGAAGAGCAATATGAATAAGAGATGGAAGTAGTTAAAATTTCACGATTCCCTGAGATTCCATAGGGATGGCTATTTTAATCTCTTTGGGCTACTATAACAAAATGCTTAAGACTGGGTGATTTATAAATAATGGAAGTTCATTTCTCACAGTCCTGGAGGCTGGGAAGTTCAAGATCAAGACACCCACAGATTTGTTGTCTGGTGAAGGCTCACTTTAGATTTCAAAGATGGTGCCTTCTAGCTGTGTCCTTATATACCAGAAGGGGCAAACATGCTCCCTTCAGCCTCTTTTATAAGAGCACTAAGGTCATTCATGACAGTGAGTGACCTAATAATTTTCCAAAGGCCCCATCTCTTATTACCACTACATTGGTGATTAGGTTTCACTCTATGAGTTTTGGGGAGGACACAAGCATTCAGACCACAGCAGATGATGGGAGAAAATGTACTGAGATAGATTTCAGTTACTGGATTTTTCTTCAGGCCATTACTTTGCCACCTGTTCTATGCATTCTCATGATAATTGCCAGTTGTTAAGACTTTTTCTCTAGAGAAGGTTTCCCAAGGAACAGTGAGCTGATGAGGTACATGGCCTGTAGGACTCCTCATAGCGAAGAACTACTTTGCTTTGACACTCAGGGCAGCTCTAGGCCCACAGAGCCTCATTCCAAGAGGTATCTTCACAGAAACTGCCAACAGGAGCAATCGCAGAAATAAAGGCCAATCTGAAACACCTCGTACAACCACCTCCTCCCATTACCACTTGCCAGCAGGTGGGTCTTCTCTAGAATAACATAAACACCTCAATAGAGTCTCTTACTTGAAATACTTCGTGATAATAAAATAGCACCAAAGGATCCTTGTGGGTATGTCTGAAGTTCTGAGACAGATGTTTTCCTAGGCTTGTGGGAAATCACTTTGGAAAAGACTGGGATACTTATTTCAAGTAGGCCCACCTTTTTTTACATTTGGGAGTACAGGCTTCCTAAAGAGACAGACCAGCAGAATAACTTGGGGTTTGGGTTCAGGAACTTAACATTATGATTACTCTTATTTCACCTTGTCAAAGTCGAGAACAAAGCATAACTAATTCTCAACACCAAACAAATGTGTTGACACTAAGTTAATAGGGAAGAGAGAACAAACTGTGGATTTATGTGGCAGAGGAGAATCCCTTAGAGTTTATTGCAAAGCCAGTATCTAAAGGATTTCATAAAACAAAAAGTTTTCTAGAAAATGTTATTACTTGTGTAGGGGTCTTGTTTGTTATAATCTTGGTATAATGCAAAGTAAATGCTTTCAGCTGCCTAGGGAAATGGTGAATGGACAGTGAGAAGTCTTACCAGTAATAAATATTGGTATTTATTAGCTGTGTGGTATAATGGAGAAAGCATTGAACTTGGAAATTAGAAGAGTTGGATTTGTTATGAGTGAATTATGAGCCATTTGATAAATCACTTAGTGGACCTCAAATTTTAAGTGATTCTGAAAGAATCTCATAGGGAACTTGTTAAAACAGAGATTCCTGGGTCCCACTCCTGGAAATTCTGATTCACTAGGCTAGAGATAGGGCCTGAGCCTCTGTATGTTTAACAAACTTGCAAGTGATACTGATGTTGCTGATCTGGAGGCCACACTTTGGGAGCGAGAAAGTCTCAGACTAGTCTCTCATTTTTCAAAGGAGTATGCTATGTTAAATGAGTACTTAGGTTTCTTTTGGTTCCAGAAAATTCTCTAAGGCCTGATTTGTTACACTTGCCCTTCTGAAAGCGTCCGTGATTTTTCTTTCTAATGGAGATGGCTAATGGTTGGGCATAAATTAGATTGCTGAGGGAGAAACTGTCTTAGGAAAATTTTGTTGCTGTAAAGGTATTATCCATTAGCAACAGGTGCCTACTTAAATATTTCACATTCACTTTTAGGTTTGAGTCTCCCAAGTGGAATGGAAAGAATCCTTTGGAAGGCTTGAATTTAAGTCTTGACTCTGCCACTTACTAGCCCCATGACCTTGACCTTCTTAGTGGTTTCCTCTGTAGAATGAAGGCACCAATCCAAGGTCTTTGCTATATTGGTGGTTCCTAGAATATTCACATAAAAGCATCTTGTAGGTTGGAAGGAGCGATGCAAGTGTAAGGAAGGACTGTGTGCAAAGCATAGGAAGCAGGGATCCCAACATGGGACACTGGCTCATTTCCGGGTGATTTTTTAGAGGCCATGGGGTTTCCTATTACCAGCATGGATCTTTGTTCTAGCTCTGTATCTTAGTTTGCCCACTGGAATGTCTGTCACATACTTTGAAAGGCCTGGCACTGAAAGGGCAAATCAAAAGCTAGTAACTACATGAGTCACAGAAGCAGAACCACTATGAGTATTGCACAAGAGGAAATTTATTATAAGAATTAGACTTTATCAATGAAAGAGGAGCAGAAGAAGCCAATGGTGGACAATAGGAGGTGGGAACTCAGGGGCCAAGGAAAGGTCACTGACTAGCCCTGGCATCAATGAATGAGTCAGAGCTTCCAAGCAAACCCTGGAGCGTTGCAGATCCAGTGGTTGGACTTGGAGTACAAAGGGGAGCTGGTAGAGCTGTCATGGGAAGTTGCTGGCTCTCTGGCCACATCTCTGTAAGTTTGCACAGAGGCAACTGCTGGCGGACCTTGGATTACTGTTGGTCAACAGGGTCTAGAGAGCTGGGTGCAAAGGCAAGGAGCATGAGGACCAGCTGAAAGCCACGGGCAGCACCACATCCATGCTTCACTCTTCACTGTCTTTAGCCAACTATGACCTTTAGAGTTCCATCATTTCTTTTTTCAGAGATAATGACATTTCACATCTTCTACTCTGCCACATGTCGTTTATCTCTGGATCTTGAAAAGCTGGCCTATCATAACATATGCTTTCCTATAGCTACTCTTCACTTTCAGGTCTCAACTCTTATCTCCCCTCATTCAGACTTACTAGGTTCCTTTGGCTTTCATTAGCTGTGACACTGTGTGCGTCTCATATAATGTCTTAATGTGCACTGTGTGTTTCTTGTATAATTGCATGCCTCACATCAGATCAAAGTGCTCTGCTTACTCTCTAAATTCTCTACTGGGCTAATGTCTCAAAAAGGATTTGGAAGAGATTTATCTTGCTTACCATCGTCAGTGGTAGTCATAGGATAGACACTGGGTACATTATGGTTGAATAGATAAATAGCTAGCAATTTTGAGTCGGAATAAAGGTTAAGATCTCATCTTGGCTTTTTTAGCCCCTTGACAAGAACTTCTGAATGTTACTAACTATTCCTGTGCCTTGATTCTGTGCATGTTAATTTAAACATCATAGCTGTATTTAGTAGACAGCGATAGCAATTCCCAAATCTTTGTGGCATACTAACTGACATTTATTTTGCTCACGGATCTGTGGGTCAGCTAGGGAAGCTCTGCTTTATGCTTTCGTTCTGAGAGTAGGCTGGGATGGATTTCTCCTTTCTCACTTTGGGTTCTGAGATAAAGAGTTAACAGTTATGCAGGAGAATTCTGTTCGTGGCAATGGTAAAGGCACATCAGCTATGCAAGCAAATCTGAGGCCTCTGCTCCTGTTCTGTGCACTAACATCCTATTGGTAAAAACAAAGGATGGGCCTAGAATGGGAACTATTCTACCCTCCTGGGCAAATGGTGACAAGTTTCCCTCTTCCGGCAGAACGGCACAGACAAAGTTTTCCAGTATAATAGTTTTTCTTTGCATCTTGGAAAAGTAGAAAAGAAGGCATCAGATGTTTTGTAATAGTAAACAGTAACTGGTGGGTCCCACCCTACCAGAAAATCTCTAGGACATCTCCTGTCTGGGTAAGTAAAATCTCTCTAGCAAGGTCCTTCCAGAGAAATAGAATCATTAAAACACAAAAACAGTGGAGGGCTGCTTTAGACTGAGAGCACTCTCTGCAAATAGCTTATCAAAACATTTAATGATAATGACCCCTGACATTTTACAAAGACGAACAGTGGGTCTTCCCATGGCTATGGCAATACCAACAGCAAGGCTTTGTGAAGGAGTTTTGAGACTGCCAGAAAGATCAATAGTATTAGTGTCCACTAGGAAGATTTTCTTCTATGGATATTGTTGTTTATTTTTTCTTTCTTTCTTTCTTTTTTTTTTTTTTTGTTGTATATTTTTTCAATTTAAATCTGTAATCCATCTGGAATTTACTTTTGGATGTGGTATGAGCTTGGGATTCAATTTTATTTTTTTCAATGTATGTATAGGCAGAGGTGACAATACCATTTATCAAACAAAATATTCTTTTCCTACTGAATTTAAATACTGCCTTTATTCCACTTTTATTTTAATATGTTTACTGGAATCTGTTTCTGGGACTGCTATTGCACTCCACCACTTTATTTGCACATTTCTATGCCAATACTATATTATTTTAACTATAGTGGTTTTGCTTATGTGTAATCTCTAAGATAAACCCTCATACATATACTCTAATTTCTTCTTTTATAATTTTTTTGGGTATTTAGACTTATAAGTACTTTAATATATACTTATGTGCTTAAAAATTCCCATTAGGTTTATAATTAATATTTCACTGAATTATACTTTGAGTTTTGGGAGAATGACTGTCTATGATACCAAGTCTTTCCGTAGAGGAATATGTATGTCTTTCTATTTGGATTTTGTTTTATACCTTTAATGAGAAATGGAAAAGACTTAAGATTGACTTAGGACAGAGGGAAGGCCAATGTAGCTAGACAGACAGCCAAGGTGGAAAGGTGGTAGATTACTGACCAAAACCGGGGGGCCTTCTCATTCTTCAACATGATGTTATTGAAATTTATTATATGTTTATGTTGAAGTTTATTTCTCAGAGAGTATTTTTTTGATCGCTCTTATTTTCAAGTCTTGGGGGAAGCCATGCTGTGTGTTTCCCGCTGCAAAAGAATTCTTGTTTTCATACCTTGTTAAAGCACTTGTTAAAGATTACCATTGAATACAGACAGAAAGTAGAATGGTGGTTTCCAGGGCTGGAGGGAGGGGAAATGGGGAGTTAGTGCCTAATGGATAAAGAGTTTCAATTTGGGAAGATGAAAGAATTCTGGAGATGGATGGTGATGATGGTTGCATAACTATATGACTTAATACCACTACACTGTAAACTTAAAAATGGTTAAAATGGTAAATAGTATGTTATATTTATTTTATCACAATGAAATAAAGCAAGAGCAGCATCCAATTAGCAGGAAAGAATCAGAGTCAACCTCTATATGGGGTATTATGGGGTATGGGGACAGTATTTGTTTCTTTCCTTTTTATTTATTTATTTATTTTTGAGACAGAGTCTCACTATGTTGTCCTTGGTAGAGTGCTGTGACATCACAGCTCACAGCAACTTCAAACTCTTAGGCTTAAGCGATTCTCTTGCCTCAGCCTCCCAAGAAGCTGGGACTACAGGTGCCTGCCACAACGCCTGGCTATTTTTTTGTTGCAGATGTCATTGTTGTTTAGCTGGCCTGGGCCAGGTTTGGACCCCCCACCCTTGGTGTATGTGGCCGTAACCACTGTGCTATAGGCACCAAGTATTTGTTTCTTATACTTAATATTTTTTTTGGAAATCAGGATAACTGTTACTAATCTTCAAAGAGAAAAGGCAGAGACATTTTAAAAGCTTCTATTTTTCAGTAGCCCACAAGATTTATTTATATCTGTTTTGTACAACTAGAAAAGACTTACATAAATCTTTGAATAATAATTTATATTAAATAAAAATGAAGTCTAAGAAATTTTTTTTAAGTATTATCATTGAAATGAAAACCAGAAATGAAGAAATTTCAAAGATTTCACCAATTTCTGAGGATATATTAACAAATCGCAGTTGAGGAACGCTGACATTGGACGTATTTCTTGGAAAAATGGAGTAGTGGGCACCATTTGCTTTGGCATCCTCTCATTTCCTGTCTGTGGTCAGTACCCATATTCTGCTACCCATTTCCTTATCTTTCAAGAATGCCTGTCTTTGTGCTATTTTGATCACTTTTGTCTGAGATGCAGCCTAGCATTGAGAAAAGAATGTGTACCAAGAGTTAGGAAGTCCTAAATTTGAATCCTAGTGTGAAATTATATATGTGTCTTTGACCTTGTGTCAGTGAATTAACCCCTTTGAACATCGGGTTCCTCATTCATGATATGGGGCTGCTCTTCCTACCCATCTTTCTATTACACAGTGCTGCTTTGAGAGCACCAAACCAAGGCTTCCCGTATCTTCAGTGATGTGATCAGTAAATGCTATTCTCATCCCTCTTCCTGCTTAGCCTCACCTGCCTCTGACTTCCCCTAAAGACTTGAACCATTCATGTATCTCTCCTCCTCCTCCTCATTCCCAATCCAACTCCCACCAGAAATGCAATTTCTTTAGTGCAACTGACCTTAACCACTTGTTTGTTGAAAAGTAATCTGGACTAAGTAATGCATAACAAAGTTAAAATGCCGCCTTGTCCTCTAAATTGGTTGCATACAGTTAGTTGTTGCATAGTCAAGGAAGGTGCTTATTAGCCTGACTATACTTGTAATAACACTAATTTTCAAGAGTAATTCAGAGGGGATATTTTGGGGACATTAGGGCCGTGAAAAAAATCAATTATTGCCATTTGGAGAATTTTATCTTTTGTTTAAAAATTTCAATTAGAGCTTTTAGGGTATAATTCCTTTGATAGATGATCAGCTGTGTCATAGGTCATACTGTTAAAACTGCAGGGTGAATGGTTACTCTAGGGTGAGTCGATAACAACAGATGGATGTAAAAATGCACCTAGAAATTTTGGGCATATTTGATGGGAAGAGAAAGCTTGGAAGAAATGCATGGAAAGAGAGAAAGGGATCTTGTATCAAAAGAGTATCCGAAGATCATCAGGAAAAGTAAAAATGTTTTTGCAAGCATTAGGAGGCTGCTGGCAGAAAAGGACTTATAAAATTCATGACCCTGTCATGGCCTTCATGGCTCCTGCTCATCTTTCTGAGAACTAAACCATGGGCTTTTTTCCTCAGCTTTCTCTTAGGGGCCAGAAGGCCCAGTGGCCAATTTGCTGCCTTTCAGTTTCACACTTCAAAGAAGTCTTTTCTCATGATAATGTCAGCTCCAGGGCAATGGATCTGTATTCTGGGGAAGAGATTTCCCAGCTCTCATAGTACTGGAGAGGTTCCCTTTTAATCTGGTTTTCTGTCCCCTATTTAGGTGAAGATGGATAAAATCAAACATGTAGCAGGTTCTTTTCAGTTGCTAAGCAGAGACAAGTGCTTTCCTTAGAATCAACCCATAATTCAAAACTGAGCAAGTATCTTATTTACTAAATAATACGTTTCCAAGAAAGCAGTGCTATATAGGTGGTCTGCTTACCAGACTTTATCACTCACATTATATAAACATGGAAAATTGCAGTAAGCAAAGCGGCCAATGTGAATTTAGAGGAAAATGTTTTTGCTTCGATAATGAGCCCTTTCCTCCTGATGCAGCTTACTACAAGTAGAGCTCTCAAGCTTAAAAAAATGCAAACCTATTGTTCTTTAGTTGTCCATTCAGTGACTACTCAGAGTCATCCTTGGCAATTTGATCTTGCAAAAGAAGCTGTTACCACAAAGCTCCTATCCATGGACCTTTCCATACATATTTTCATTTTCTACATTTCAATGCTAATAAGAATTCAGATCCATTGAGAAACGGGAAACATCATCTAGTCCAGTTCTCCTCTTGCCCGGCACTTAAATAACAGTTCATTGATGGTAAAATGAGAATAATGATTTACACATGAGACAATCATAGCCAAGAGTATAAATCATGTATCCAGAGTCATAATTCAACTAAATTTGGTTCTGTAAGGAATCTAAGAAATGTTCTAGAAAATCTCCCAAAGAAAGCTGGAACACAGTCTCTCTTTGAAAGTCTTCCAGAAAGGGGTGGCGCCTGTGGCTCAAAGGAGTAGGGCGCTGGCCACATATACCGGAGTTGGTGGGTTCAAACCCCGCCCCGGCCAAAAAACTGCAAAAAAAAAAAGAGAAAGTTTTCCAGAAAGTAGGCTCTCCTTTTCATAAAAGTTAATTTTTGAAGAATAATGACCCAGTCATACATAGAGTGCTGTGGGAAAAGAGAAAATACAGAATGGTGGTCCTTTAGCCATATTCACTGACCGCAGTAATCCTTAGAGTTCCTTATTCTCATTTTACCATCCAGAAGGCTTAGATTCAAAGAGGCCCCACAGTTACTCTGATCTGACAGCAAGTCCAGTGTTTGTTCTATACCACTCTCCCTTCCATTTAGGAAGAGTTCCTTTTTTTTTGGCATTTACTATAACCCTGAGTTCATAGTACCTGAGAAATATTAATAACAACTTATTAATATTATTAGGTTTCATCTTTTGAAAAGTTTCTTTTTTAATGAAAATGAAACAAATCATGATTGTAGTGGAACTGTTGGTGCCCTACTTGGATCCTTTTTACCCAACTGCTATGAGTGTTACCTAGTGCCCGTGGCTGCCCCCTTCCCCAGAGAATTGCCAGTAGTAACAGGAAGCTCACAGCCTGTGTGATTACGCCTCCTCCCTTCCCAAAGGCAGAACATGACAGGCCATGTGGGGTACAAAATGTCCTTCCCCTTGCTTTAAAGTGGGACAACTGTGTAGTGCTGTTAATGCTCAAGTCTCCTGTGGATCAAGCCACGGCTGAGAACAGGTTCACGTTCAACTCTTTCTCCATCCTGCTTCACTCAGTTTCTTTCAAGTTCCCTGTGCCCAAAGAGCATGCCCACAACAAATCACTTTCATCCGAAGATTCAAAGATTAAAACGTGCCAGAATATTTTCGATTTGCCTACCTTCTTGAACAGCATACCCAAATCAGTCTTTCCTTTGCTTGAAGTGAATATTGTGACACCAACAAAGAAAATGTAAACCCACTGGGGAGTTGTTTTGTGCTGGGCAAGTCTACCTTGGTTAGCTCTCTCCTTTAGTGACCCTTTCTTTCTTTTTTTGTTGTAGAGACAGAGTCTCACTTTATCGCCCTTGGTAGAGTGCTGTAGCATCACAGCTCACAGCAACCTCCAGCTCTTGGGCTTAGGCGATTCTCTTCCCTCAGCCTCCAGAGTAGCTGGGACTACAGGTGCCCGCCACAACGCCCGGCTATTTTTTTGTTGTTGTTGCAGTTTGGCCGGGGCTGGCTTTGAACCTGCCACTCTCGGTATATGGGGCCCGCGCCCTACCCACTGAGTCACAGGTGCCGCCCTTTAGTGACCCTTTCTCAGGACTTTGCAGTCCAGCAGTCTTGGACTCCAAAGCCTAATCTACGATATTCCTTTTTTATTTAAAAAAAAATAAGTAAATATCTTTGAAATTGGTATATGTCACGTATTTGCTGTTAGTCTAGACTAAATTCACATTTGTCAAGAGAGGAGTCGTGTTTGTTTCTGCTATTCGTTTGGGGGCACTGCTAGCCTGACACCCCTTTAAATTAAGTTCTTATGTTTTTACTTTTAAAAAACATGATGGTAGTATGAATTCGGTCTGCAAATCTGCTTGCTTGAATACTAGCTTGTGTTACAGATTCTCAGGGGAGATTTTTTTTCACTTCCTCTAATCAGAGGCAACATGAGACATGGAGTTCTTTCCCTGTGCTTGCCTATGTGGAAACTTTATTTCTTTTTTATCCTCACACTGACGGTGTAGCCATTTTCTACCTCCAGCTTTATATAGTGGTCTCCTATTAAACTCCCCACATTTGAGATTTTTTTTAAACTTTCTAAATCATACACAAAATAATGTACACTTAAAAAAATCGAGGGCATTAAGGGTTTGATAAAAGACACAAATAATCTTAATTATCTCCGGATAAATAAATTAGCACCGTGGAGTCATTGGTCATCTTGACAAGTTCCATTTCTGTGCAGAGATGTGGATGAAAGCCTGATCAGAACAGACTTAAGGGAGAATGAGAAGTCAGTCCAGACAACTCTTTTAGCTGCTACAGAGGGAAGCAAGAAAAGGAGGCAGTAACTGGGGGAGTGGCAGGTGGATAAGGACGAGGGGTCTCTTAGCGAGATAGCAGCATGTCTGTGTGGGAGGGACTGATCCCATAGAGAGGGAGAAGAATTGCTGGAGCTGGATCCTAAAATAGGCAAAAGAGGGCGTATAATCCAGTGGAAAGTTTGAAGGGTCGGCTTTACAAAGGACAGTTCATCAATGGTGACAGGCAGGTGAGCAGAGTATGTAGATATAGTGGCGAGAGTTGGGGGAAGATCTTCTCTGGCTCTCTTCCACTTTCCCAGTAAAGCAGGAAGCAAGGTCAGCCGAGTTGAAGATAGGGAAGAGGTGTGGAAGGTTTGCAGAGATAGGAGAGGGCATGTCATATTCACCAAGGACAGCGAGAAAGTGAATCCAGCAGGCAAGCAGTCGGAGCATGATTTCTGGCAGTGCTAAGGATCACTTCAAGTTTTGGTTCTGAACCTAAAGGAAGACCAGTTAATATGGTTTGTAATTTTCTTCAGCGATGGAGTAGACAAAGAAGAGAATTTAACTGGGACCGGGTTTTGCCAGGCGATGCTGTGTGTACTGAATGTCAGAAGAAACAAGGGTGCTGAGGAGGTAGGCAAAGGAAGGATTATGTGATTGTACAAGGACTTTAACCTAGGAAAAGAGGAGTGAGGGGTGATAAATGGGGTGAATAGATGCAAAGATCAAAGAATTGGAGGTAATACATTTCCGACAGTGCTGCTACTGTACTGGTACTGGAACATTTGAGACACAGAGACAGGAGGTGGTGGTTAGACAGGGGGATTTGAGAAGTTGAGAATATATGACAGATTTGTAGTTATTGATGATAAAGTCATGTCGTGACCTCATGGGGCAAGACAAACTGAAGTAATTTGGAGGACAATCTGTGAAAGAGCAGCTCAAGAGTCTTGAGGTCCAGCATGTTGGAAAGATGATCTATCTATCTATCCATCCATCCATCCATCCACCCACCCACCCACCCTCTCTATCTCTAACTGGCTAACTAGCTAGCTTTGGTTAAGACAAGAGTACTTTTGGAAATGGTCACAGTAAGCAAGGGGATAAAAAATGGTAGGTGGTAACCTATAGAGCTTACATTCCTATAGGGAAAGACACAATAATGACTACACTGAAAAAGTGAATGAGATGGCCTGGTGGAAGGTAAAGTGCATTGGATATGCCAGGGGCCTAAGATGAGTTACACCAACAAATAGGGTATATACAATGGAGACTTCATTGAAATGGTAACCTTTGAGAAGGGATTTCAACTAGATGATGAAAGTGGCTAGTTGGGTATCTGGGGGAAGAACATTCCAAACAGAAGGAATAGCCAGTGCAAAGGCCCTGAGGCAGCAGTCTGCCTGGTGTGTTTGAGGAGCAGCGAGGAGGCCAGTGTGAGAATGGCATGAGTGTTACTACCCATAGAATTGATGCTACTTATGGGGAGGAAATGAGAGCGTAAGGGTGGATCGCAGAAGAATTTGAATTTCACTCTGAGTGATATGAGAACCATCAGAGGTTTGGAGCGAAGAAGTTACACGATCTGACTATGGCTGCTGCGTTGAGAAGTTACACGATCTGACTATGGCTGCTGCCACTAAATGTGGCAGGCAGCAGCAAGAACGGAAGATGAAAGCATTCAAAAGAATGGAAATTGGGTGAGGATTTGTAAAAGTTCCAGGTTTTGGAGAGAGCTGTCAGTGCATTGTATGTCTCTCCTACCTACAGCCTGCCTTCTAAACAGACACCGAGAAGGGGGATGTTTTCACCCTCAGGCTAAGTCAAGAGAAGACCCTAACAATCAAATACCAATGGGGAGGGGGCAGTGACTGACCCCACTGTGGGTTTGTGGTGTATCTGGGGAGTTACAGTTTCACTGCTCATGACTTTTGTTGTTAGATCCTCACCCACTCACCCATGACACTGTCACATGTCAGCCCTCTTGGATCAGCAATTGCCAACACTTTTCTTATAGGTAGCATCAAGTTGCCATCTCTTCTGCAAGAAGACGCTGTATTTTTTTGTAAGTAATTTTCATAGTGAAGTTAGTAAGCAGTGTATTTGTGTTTGGCGAAGAACCAGGTATGTATGACTGAAAATACAGAATATCTGATAATTCGGTAAATCCCTTGATGTCAAAGAATGACTTACTTGTTTTCTCATAGTACAGGTAAATATCAAATATGGCGCAGAGGCAATAGAGTCTGTTGGTAGCTGAGATAGAGGAAGCACTGATAGTGTTAGATTTCTTTTATTTATTTATTTATTTATTTATTTTTATTG
Source organism: Perodicticus potto (assembly GCA_963574655.1). NCBI lineage: Eukaryota > Metazoa > Chordata > Mammalia > Primates > Lorisidae > Perodicticus > Perodicticus potto. The sequence continues at coordinate 132 of CAUYRH010176484.1, read as the reverse complement.
TTGGGGAGTCATTGAGGGTACAAGAAACCATGTTACACTAGTTGCATTTGTTGGGTAAAGTCCCTCTTACAATCGAGTTTTGCCCCCAAAAGGTGTGGCACACACCAAGGGATAGTGTTAGATTTCAAAGGA